>JYFJ02000293.1:0-86177 GCA_000934665.2 Catajapyx aquilonaris | reverse complement strand
CCCCCCCCCCCCCCCCCTGCGTGCTAATGCTGACAAACCTTAGTTATGATGCACTTACAAACTGCGTAATATCATAAATACCATCTGTAAGTATTCATTTCCCTGGGCCTCTCTATAAGGCCACAATTAGCCGTGGGAATTTCATGAATATGCTAACTTTTTGTTAAGCACACGTATCATGCGCAATATAATTACACACTGGATCAGCTCAACTCATGCTCAACAACTTCAGGGTCATGTAATTTATTTTTATTTATTTATTTATTTTGAAAAGGCGATATCTGCTCTAGTGTCAAGCTCTTGGCTCTATGAGGAGAAAAACATGCCGGGGACTTTGGACTGTACAGTTGGCTCAGGGGGGAAGGAAAGGAAAGGAGGTCGTGGCGTAGCCAAACACACTCCTTGGGATGCACTAGTGAAGAGAGGGAAGCCAGGGCAGCGATGGTGGTGTAGTGGTGAGCATAGTTGCCTTCCAAGCAGTTGATCCGGGTTCGATTCCCGGCCATCGCAGTGATTTTTGGTCTCTACCTCTTTTTTAAAAATAAATTTTAATGAAAAAAAATAATAATTCGCGAAATTATACAGTCAATGCAAATTGGCTTACTCAGCTTTTATTTTGCCTGACGCAAGGTAAGCAAGGGAGAAAGGAAAAAAAAAGGTTGTCCCGCTGGAATCTTTTAATTTTATTAAAACAAACGAGTTTAATACTGGTACTGTACAACAGGTGGGCTTAAATGAGATAATTAAGAGCATGATCAATAGTAATTCCGCAGCATATGGTATTGATTGTGTAGAATATTTTTTACCAACAAACTTGTTCTGGATTTACTACTGGCTTACGGACAATTCGAGGTAACACAATACAAAGAGTTTGGATTATTATAATATGACACATCCTTGTACATCATTTGTTTCAAGTAATTTAAAAAAATAACCAGTGAAACAGGAATTAAATCATGGAATAAGCTGCTCAACAAAAGTACATTGATTTTATATCCCTCTGCAGGATTACAAAACAAAAAATAATAATTATGAAAATTAGCCACACAAAGGGGCACCTTCTGAGAACATTTTGGCACATTTTAATTACACATACTGTCACTACAACAACCTGCTTCATTTTAATCTATCACATAGATTTTGAAAACCAAAGTTAAACATGAAACAATTTTAATTTGCCACTTCCGGCAAGCATTTTGAATTATTGCCAATCGCATTGTGACTTACAGCTGCTTAATCACCTTTTTCAAAATTAACCAAGTAAGAACGACAAATCAAAGATGATGTGATACTACGAAATGGCCCCCTATCAAACTGACACTACTTGTACTTGGAGAGATCAGTGCTGCAGCAGACTCGCACAAATGGAGGGCACGAATTAGCCAAAGTCCACTTTTTTACAAAGTTAAAATCTAGAGTAGCCAACTTTATTTGACAACGAGTCATCCCGATATTTTTTTCTCAGTACCTAATAAAGCATAAAACACAATAAAATTTTATATACCTGTATATATCTCACAATGTACACAATTTGCGTAGACTAATTCTGATTATATCATCTGAACTTGGCTTCAAGTGCCCCAACAGCACTGCGGAAAAATCTTGTACTAAGCATTTCAGATCATTCATCATAAATATTTTGTTCCAGTCTTCTCAAATATATCCAACAGGAGCCTTAGTATTCAAGACATCCTGCTGGGTCACCTCCCTCGCCCCGAATTTTTATTACAGCTAAAAATTATAGCCACAGCAAACAATTTATGCACGTAAAATACATACGAGATTAGGTCTTCAGCTGCAATTAGCTGTTAAAGGTACTGGTCTAATCAACTACTTGTACATCCTCATGGGAACTCTTCGTCAAAAGAGTAACATATATGGGAGAGGGAGTTTCAAAATATCTCTTTCAGAATCCCTCAGCATAAACTTCCAACTCTTGAGATTCTCATTTTCCGAGGCACTTCTTCATCACACGTTGTCTGTCGAGACTGGCACGAGGGGAGCAAACACAACCCTCGTCGCAGCATAAACTGCCAAAATTCCCACAACTCCTGCCGTAATCATGGACAGGTACAGGCTACCAGTGAGGTCAACCAAACTTCCAATCGTGAGGGACAACGCTATTTGCGCCAAGTAGTACGCTGCGTCCAGAACCGCAATATCAGCTGCCATTCCCCTGCTTGATTTTGCATCGGGAAAATAGAGAGCAGGATGAGTGTTATACATTGTCACCAAAGAATTCGGAGTCGTAGTGACCACGGCAAATGAGAGGCCGGACAATGCGCAGAAAGCATGGAGCCCCGGAGTGGACATTGTGGGTCCCATCAAGAGAGTCCCCAGCATGGCTGCCGGAAAGGTGGCTAGACCCAGCACATATGTCCATCGAAGGCCGAGAAACTCTCGTAGGAGGTCCTGAAAAGAACGGCAAAGTTAGTGAAAAATACGATCTGAGACGAGGCTGCAGTTTCCTTAATATACACGAATGTATCGCACGGTACTGACCTGAAACACTGCGGCATAGAGACACGATGCGACTGACCTCCACAGCAGCCCCCATGACCCTGTTCTGACCCCAAGGTCATAGAGATGTTGCTCAGGACTCCCGGCGACTGCCTCTGGATGACCCTTGAACACTGCCTGCCCCACAAAGTCTGTGTAGAACATGGCGTGACACATCACGGCTGTCCAGCTCACAAAGTCGGCACAAAACAACCTCTTGAGAGCTGTCGGAGAGTTCCAGATGTCTCTGTACACATGCAGAGGCACCAGGACGACACGTCCCAACAATCCCATCATGGTACGTAAGGTACGTTTGGTACCAGCGACATACGCAGCACCCATTTGCATTTTCAGCCGCTTCAGTGCGACAGACGGAAGCAGACCTGTCTTTTGAGAGAGCCAGCCGTTACGGAGTATTGTGTGGGCTGCATTGGCTGGTGGGATTGGCTGTGCAATGCTGTGAATGATAATAACTACTTATTTTATTACATTACTCCTGTAAGACGCAACTGACCTCAGATTCGGTGGTGATATTGTTGCAACTGAGTCCATCCCTTCTATGTGTACGTGACGTCGCTCCGGTGCAGCCACCATTGTTGTGACAGTACATGCAAGGAACAACAATGCGATGAGGAGGAAAGCTGTCTGCTCCTGGGTGCCGACACTGAGTCCTAGAGATTCCCAGTCTAGAGCAGTAACCAAGTAGCCCAGGCACGATCCGAGGCTGATCATGCTAGAGTAGACCTGGAAGCCCCGATCGGCCTGATCCGCAGAAGATTGCTGTTGCGGACCATCATCATCGTCCCCAACCATGTCCGACACCAGAGCTTCACATGGGTTGAAAGCAGCCTGACTTCCGTAATCCAGAAGGATGCCGCCAACAGCCAACATTGCACTACTGGGAATTGATAAAACCATCATGACATGTTTAGGCAGCAACATGCATCCGAACCATACCCTGATGCCCTTGGGGCAGTGGCGATCATGAGCTGTCCGCAGGGCACGAGCAACATCGAGAGCAGTACGACCAAGCAAAGGAAGAGGATGAATGGCCTCCTCCTTCCAAGAGCGCAGTTGCACTGGTCAGACCAGCGGCCCATCAGCGGCACGGAGAAGAGGGCCAGGAAGGGGCCCACTCCCAGAATAGAGCTCATTGCCGTCTCTCCAAACCCTGCCTTCAACAACAGCGGAGGCAGGTAGGTGAAGGCAACAGAAGTGCTGATCTCCAGGCCACATACCACCGCATTGGCCCCAACCAGACGGGCCCAAGAGGGCTGCAGGCGGTGGTTGGGTTGAGGCGAGGGCGGAGGGGATGCCATTGTGGCTCCCAGACACCACGTTCCAACTCACTGGAAGGAACGACACGTAAAAGTCAAACAATAGCAGCACAACGTACCCCGAATAGTCGAACTATGAACAATCGGAGCAACATCGTGAAATGTCACTACGAGAAAAACTGGCAACACTCACCATCAAGAATCGCAAAGCAGGACTGAAACATCCGCAAATGCTCAGTACTTGGACAGCCTTCACCTTTGCCCATAAATTACTCCAATTACAGTGATGTAACAAGCTAATAAAAAACACTGTATGTCTGGTGACCAGACATGTACGGTACATACAGTAGCGGAGAATTTTAAAATTCCCCTTCCCTGGGTAAGTACACAACATCAGCCGGTGATTAATCAAGGTCAATGTGTTAATTCTCTTCTTTTAGTTTGTAAACACCTTTGTTTAGTTGCCGGTCTTACACATGTAGAGTGCATGACCTTCATGTAAATCAGGCTAATGGCATCCTACGGGGCGGAGAGTGAGAATTCACACACATAGTAAACAACAAATCTGCACGTCACAATGACAAAAAGTGACTTTTTCTATAGTCAACAATGACTTAGGTATTCAGGGCAAAATGTTGGTATGCGCAGCATCTCCGATTCTCTCGCAGGGTTTGAAACATGCCGAAATTGTAATGAGACGCAACAGTAAGTGTGGAGCTCTTCTCATTTTTTAAACTATTAACTGGAAACCGGCTATTTTAGTGAAATAGCGACATGGTCCTTTCCGCTAAATGTATGGCATAAGAATAATTGATCCAACAAGATCAGATATTGCATTTTTTCAACTAACAAGTAGCACAGGAACTACTTTTTCCGTTTCTTGGATAATTCCAGTTATTATCGGCAAGTGTATTTGCTTCGTTCAACGTGTCGTACAATACAAGACAGCGAAATCTGAGATGACAACGGCATTTCAAAAAATGTATTACAAAAACACACTGTTGCACCAAAAAATACCTTTTGTCGTGATCCAAAGCCTGGCAGTTCAGTTATAATACAGAGTGCTCCAACCTTTTCCAGATACAACTCCAATCACACTTCCTCTTAGCTATCACCATAACAGAATGGCAGGGCCGGCACAGGCCAACACACCAATGGGGGAAAAAAAAACAGACAATGATGTCACCCCTTTGGACTCAACCCGACACCATCCAACACTGGACATCCGAGATCAGCATCCTCAGCGAAAAAAGATTGCTTGGCCATACAAAAAAAAAACCTCTCCCTTTGTGTACCTTATCTTTCTACCCAGAAATGTTTCTCACACACATATTATTTTGATGGCGTGCTTCCCTCCCATTTGGTTCCCAAGCATAAACATCTCATTAAATATGGAATTAAAATCCCTGCCATATTAATTACTTTTTTTTGTTTGTAATACACATGCAAAATACAGTCGCATTTTTTTTTCTTCTTCTTCTCCACATATGTATACCTGAGTTATCACTATAATTGTTTCAAGGACATCATTCCTCGTAGTGGTCATGATATAGAAAAAAAAATTAAAAAATACAGGACAATTATGCTTTCATGCACATCTGAAAAGATGCACATGCCACATGAATCTTTATCATAACTGAGCAATTGACAATCGCAACACTTTGTTCGACTACTACAATTGTATTACTGTCAATTTTTTTGAACAGCTGGTGTATGTACCACACACAGTGAGAAAATTCCTTTCGATGCATAACCCATTGTAAAAAAAAAAAATTGGACCGTTTTCCTCATAATTAAATATTTTGCATGACTTCAAGGTCGACAAAAAATGTTTGTAACGACTTGATACACATATTTCGGACCATTTTAGAAGCAAGCATGGAGAAAGAAGGAAGAAGACTCTTGCTGCTACCCAGCAATTAAAATTAAGCATCTGAGATTTAAAAATAAGAAATTAATCCAGCAAGTAAAATTACGATGATATAAAAATATACACATCCTTACCACTATCGACAGCAACAACAGGCAGAAACAAAGGCTAATAATACACTTTTGTCTAAATATAGATGCGGCAGTCTGGTGCATGAAATATGCAGCTTACAAAAAAAAAATTAAACAACATACTGTCAAAAATGGTCCAATATGAGTTATGACCACCACTTCATAGGCCCAAGCCATGTGCTCTTAATTCACAAATCCTAATGCGAAAAAAGGAGAATGAGTACGGGAGAAAAAAAAAGTAGCACAAATGCACCTTATGCAATTACAGCAGATGTCAGTCATTCATAGAAAAATTGCACATGTCGGACGTAAGTGAAATCCGTTGTTCTTGCATAAAAAGAGCAGATGCCAGTCATTCAGAGCAGAATTTTCATTGAAAAATCGCACATTAATGTCGTTTTCACTACTTGAAACTCCACCTTTCAGCTGTCCGCAAAAATCTTATCCTCATCAGTGACGGACACCCCGGCCACAATAAAAAACTTCTTGACTGAAAGATCTATAAAGCCATCTCACCCATTGGAAAACACAGGATTGACTCTTCCCGACGACTGGCTCATGGCAGCTCTTCACACGATGTTACCGCTCTGAAAAAAAAAAAAAAACAAGTGTTCTTACACATGTCGGATGCCAGTACTCAGCATGTAATTAACATATGGCCTGTGATTAGAAGGGTCAACATATATTTATGTCACCAAGGGCAGAAAACCTGAGCCATTCATTTGCATGCCGAGATTGACTTCAGCGTCATTATTAAGCCCGTGGTGCTTACTGCGCCTTAATGAGCAAATCATTTTACTACGCAACTTGTGCGTACAATTCTGACCAACATTGTTTGATCCTCCAAGTTAATGAGATTATAAAAAGATCTTTTTTTAAATATCTCAACACTCACTGCTTCACACGCAGTTGTTGTGACATGTTTACGTCCATGCGAACCAGCAATTAGAATTTCCCACTCTCAATGCAAGTGACATTGCACAAGGTCAGGGGAAAAAATGAATGAACCGCACCGCCGTTAAAAACAATAATTAACAAATTGACTCGGCTTACATTTTTTAAAAATGTAATTTATGGCAGGTTCTATCTGTTTGACATCTAGCCAGATTTTATTACGACAGCTTGAAAAATATGTACGGGCAATAATGTAAAGGTGACGGCGCACTTGTTCGTCAATCACATATGGCAAGTGCTCCATGTCTTTCAGTCACATTAATCTCAGCTTCGCATGACACTTGTTGGCAAAACCGCAGCTGTACGTAAAAACTACATACAAGGTAATACAGAGAGCCACAAGTCCTTTGTTCATTTTTTTAAAAAAAGGCAAATGTAATGAAGAAATACATTTAAAAAAAAGTAATGCACTTGATTTAATAACTTCATAGTCCTATTGTTTAAAAAAAATAATTACCATGTGACATTTCCAAGCAAAACTTTTTTTGTCTTGACTTGTAGCATTGTTGATCATCTTCCAAGGGTACTACATGGACATGACATACAGCAACACACGCACCTAGATCAACGCATTCGCATGTGATATGGACACTCTGCAGTTTGTATAATTATTATAAGCACATCAATAAGATGTTTTTCTTTCATCAAAAAATATATTATCACCTGTACTGGAGGCGGCCATCTTGGTTCAGGGTTGCCAGACACACAAAAATAATAATTACCAACCAGGGTAACATATTTTTATAATTAATTTGAAGAGTTACATTTATGTACATTGCAGCATAATTATTATTAAGTACCTTCGTACCATATACTGTTAAATCACATGGGTCAGTTTACCGCGATATTTGAAAATAATTAACGTACAAATAATGGCAAGAGGTAATGCGTGCTCAATTTTAATTAATTTACTTATTAGCTTTATTAACCTGTTGAGGGCTTCGATCATGTCATGTATTCCATGTACAGTATGCCGGGTACATCTCCTGGCGCTCCATCCAAGGTACTTGTACACACTTCCGGGTACACCATACGTACTAAACCACCATACATATAATCATCCTGGTGCAGATTATTTTGCATGCCATTCGTACTCACAATCTATGAAATCTTCCTGGTTCCTCACACATCCTGAGGTTGTCAAATCTCTTCCGAACACATGCACAGACGCCGACACGCCTCCAGTCCAACCTTTAGCAGCTCTTATTAAAAAAGTTAATAGCAGTACGACTAAAATCCCATGTTAGCAGTAAGCTTTAGCAGCTGCTAATTATCAGTACTGCTAATAGTCGTTGCTTACGAAAAAATAATAATAAGAAATTTCCACCCTTAATAATTTTTCAACCTTTTTATTCAACAGGTGGCTGAATATACATACAATTTGCAAATCAGACGATTCAGTGGATTCACACTAATTACAGCACACCCTGTAGATGGATTTATTGGATTTTCCCTACATGTGGCATTTAACATTTAAAAGGACCACCATGGATATTAAAATATTAAAAACGATCAATTCTGGGGCTTATTATTATTCACTAATATCACACCGACAGGAAATCTTCAATTTTGAAAATAAAAAAAACATAACTCAGTGCTCAACAGGGCTAAAGCTCAAATGACATGTTTCCATTCTGAATATATCAGCCGCTGAGTCGCCAGTCGGCTTGACCTTTTCTGCAGGAGAAAAAAAGAGGAAGTACAGTAAAACCTCGATATGCATATAACGCTTTCCCGCTTTTAAGTTCCCGGTCCCGTGATCACTTCCATATGGTAAATTTCCCCCGCATATAACGCTACTTTTTGGCGCCCCCTTGAAGAGCAATATATCGAGGTTTTACCGTATTAGAGTATTTACCCATTCAAATTGTTACTCTGATTGCACTCAGCGAGTGATGCATCAAGCATACACAGCATGTAAAGCAGTGATCAATGACTTACTTTTGATTACACAGTAACCTTGTGCCATTTGGTTATACGCTTTGGTCCCTTCTTCCTGACGCTATCCATGCAACTCATCATAGTCTCCCAAATCTAAATTTAAACAGCAAGTGTTAGAAACGACATCGTGAACAAAATCTGCCACCCTTTATTTATCACTCACCAAGACAGTAACTTCCTCATCATGCATGTTGTTTTGGGATGCATATTGCTTCACATCAGTCACAATATCTTCCACAGGACGATCCCTTGTCATCTGATCATCCAGTCGCAACAGTAAATCTTGCTTGGCCTTATCTGCTGCACTCTGCAAGTTTTTGCCATCACCATTTGCCTTCTGTCCAAACGCAGCTTGCTTGGAACTGTAAAGAGCACCACTGGATTTCAAGCCGCATCCCTCTGAGACTGGACCCATTGGCCTTAAAGTTGGGAAAAACTCGAATAAGCTAAGCAGCCATTCACATAGTCACTTGGCACACGAAAAAGTTCTCGGTGCAATCCAAGAATCAAACTCGGAAACTTACTGTGAAATAGTTCTCCAAATGGATGTAATACCACCCTTTTTTCGCAGCACTTGATAAACTTGCACGACAAACGGGGTACACCATGTAATTACTGCAATCCAATTCTGCGGAAAAAGGTATCGAGTGTTAAACACACTTTTCAAACGTGAATGTCACAAGTTATGTCGCACTTACCTGCACGTCAGATGGTACCCAGTAGCCGTATGCAAGTAAAAGGGCAAGTACACATGCCAGCTTCAGCCAATCAGCTTTATTGCATGCCTTCAGATTGCCCAAGATCTTCTCAAAACTCAGGGCAAGCAAGCATTTTGGGATCTTGTACAGATCAGTCAGTGTGCCAATCATCTGCAAATAACATGTAGAATCAGTGTGATGTCATGCTCAGGACAAAGTCGTAATAAAACAACGACAATCAAAAATCGATTGTCGTCAAACAGACTTTTTGCCAGACTCCAACAAATAGAACCCTAGATTCAATCTTACCTCGACAAAGTCCGTCATGTTTGCCATGTCATACGGAAGACGGAGAAGGCACGAGTCGGTGCTTCCTCCACACTCTGCTTTTATCTCATCATCTGGAAAATATAATTTAAAAAAAAAAAGTTAATCACTTGTTTTCATCATGCTGCTGCGTCACTAATAATTACTGAGCCAGTAATCAAATTTGCTGTTTTAGGCGAAATGAGTGTCACTTACAATGACCAGGTGATGCAATAAAACTGGACAAATTCAGTGATTTTAAAAATATTCTTTCATCAAGTTATGCATTTTAAAACATTAATTTAGTATTCCAAGTGCATTGTCACAAACCTTGGACAGAACCAGTCAGAAGAATGTCCCAGAGCAGGCGTCCGTGACGCCCATGATCATTTTCTGATCCGGAAGACTCGATATACTTGAGAATAGCAATCACTTTATTCCCAGTGGTACCGATCTGACCAAGTCCTTTCAACATGTGTCCGCAGTAGTCCACACGTTCCATAGTGGCACGAACTTCTGAAAATAATGGTATAATTTAAGTAAAACTTCAAATACCAATGTGCTGGTTAGCAGCCGCAGTTGCAGTTGCTATTATTTAAAAAGTACCTTACCAGGTGACGCTTTCTGCATTACTACAATCTTCATAGGCTCCTGCATCAGTTTACCTGCAATATGGATTAGTATTAGTTTCATGCGGTAACGGCCACAGGAATTCATCTGGAACGCTCACTTTTAGAAGCCAAGAAACTAATTTTTTAATTACAAAATTACTACAGTGAAAAATATGACTAACCTGGCTTTTTGCCGACATATCGGATGAATGCCCGGGGCAATCGCAGCAGAAAGTGCTTCTCGCAAGGCTTGCAGAACTGCGTGACCTTTTGATCCGAAAGCACCTGAAGCTCAGTATCAAACTTGTAACAATGAGCGCAAAGCATATAATTCCAGATGAAATGGTCCAGGAGGTAGTTCAGGTAGTCTTCATCGCAGCTACACGTCACTGCGAAGTGATCCTTCTTGAAGTCATTACGAGTCTTAGTTTTAAGTTCACTTGCAAAGTACTTGGTCACATCTGCGGAAAAAAAAAGGCGGATCAGTTTGCAACATTTGACAGCTTTCGGTCTGAGTATCTCACGTGTCGGTGAAATCCCAAGCACCTCTGCTACTTCAGTCATGTTGATAATGATCGTAAGGGTTTCCTTTCCCTTTTTTTCTACCTTTGCCCTCAAGTTGGGCACTTCACGCTTGGAATATTGGAAGTAGGCATCCCTAACATCAGTGGTAAGCACTTTCATTCTTAAAAAAACACAAAAAGCAATTACCGTCAAACACTAAAATGTTAACAAAATAATGAGCAACTTATTGGATAACACACTTACTTGCAGCTACGGTTAACTAGTACTCTCCAAGCAGCAGGCTTCTTGGATTTTGATAATGGTATGAACTGGGGTACTATAGTCTAGACAATACTGGAGCTTGGGGGAAAAAGAGATGCAGACACTTCCTGGCTGGGACACACATGATCCTAATGGCCACTCACCCAATGGCGTGAGGGCAAGCTTGTGAGGGGGGAAATTCCCCAGTCCAGCTTGCCTCAAGTATGAGACAAACACTGATAAGAATTTTGCTTACCAAGGCTAACCATAATAATGGGACCAAAGTTGAGAACATGCCTGTACATTTCAGAGCCTCAGTTTACAAAATGGGCAGTGAATGATTTTTATTATTTATAAGCTGCAAATGGGATAAAAATAATTTTATTTTAAAAAAATATTAATGAGATACTACAGTAGGCATATATTTCAAATATTTCCATGGTACAGGCAATGTCAGTTTTAAGGCAAGTGTATATAACGAGTAAAATAACGGTAATAAACCAGACAAAAAGTAATGGACTAGTAACCCTTCTCATCTATTTTATTGTAATGATTACTGCCGGTCAAATAATTCAAACCGAATTGTTGGACAACCAACCAACCGCAGCCAATTTCTTACTTTAACCTTATAATTTGCCCCCAAAAGTAGCTGTAGTTTCAATCTTATTCTCCATATGCACAGTGTTGTCAAATTGTGTGTAACAGAAGAGAGCTTTAATCCATATCATTAAAAACCTAGCAGATGCTTCTGTAATCTCATATTAAAGTGTGTCAGTAAATTGCATGAAACATTTAAAGTTCATTAAATTGATTTTACAATAGCATGCCTATAGTTCCATGCCAAACTTCAAGGTAAATTTAAAAGGAAACTACGAAACTGCCACCTTAGGAATTCAAGCTCTATTCTGATTCAGCCTTTACTTCACTTTTGATTAACATTCAGCAGCTCATCTAACTTGTTGCCAAGAGGAGCAACCAGACTAAACACTTGCTCCTTCAGCTCAGCCATGCTCTTATTAAAATGTTCCACAGTTACTAGTTCATGACTTTGGCCCGATTGCTCCTCCTGTTGCGACCTTGACCTCTCAGGGAATTTTCCCTGGGAGTCACTTCTAATCTGTTCCATGCACGATGTCACCGTGTCCCAAATCTAAAATGGTCATAAAAAGATTAAATGAAACGTGTAATTTATCATCAGCATACCACTTCATTGTTGTGAAATGTTATTGAGAACAGACTTACAGATTGCTGTTATTTACTAGTCAATCTAATATTAATTATTGTAAATTCAAATTCAGGAGATAATTAATAACAGTCTCAATGATTAATATGGCACTTACTATATTGTCAACTTGATGGCCAGGAAGTTTCCTTGATGCAGACTTCTTGGCATCCTTCACAGCGTCTTTCACAGGTCGTCCTCTCAGAATCTGAGTTTTCAACTGGGACGCCAACTTTTGCTCTACATCAACTTGTTCCTTCACATGGTTGGCCACTTCACCGAGGCCATGCTCCTCAAGCACTGCTTTACAAGTCACATCATCAGACCGTTGATCCAGTGGGAAAAATTCCAGTAGGCTACGACGGAATGATTGGACATCATAACCAGTTAACGCAGCATGAAAAAGTACTTGGATTAAAAAAAAAAAAACTTACTTTGGTGCTATCCCAGCTTTTCTAAGTGATTGAAGAACGTCAGTCACTCCCCTTTCCTCCTTCCAGACACCCAGAGCCTCCATCACGAAGTAAATGGCCACATTATCCTCGACTATTTTTTCCTAAGGAAAAACACAACTTCAGTACTCCACAGCGCAAACGGAAAGAAAGCTTCAACTCACATTTGTTAGGGTTCGCAGGACATTCGGTCTACACAGGCGATATGCAAAGCAGAAGCCTGTTATGTAGGCAAGCTTAGACCTTTCATTCTTATCAAACTGAGTCAAGGAGCCAAACACCTTCTGCAACGCTCGTCCAAGAAACTTTTTCAAATATCTGTAACTTCTAATGAGGCTTGCAAACACCTAAGGAACAATAACTTATTAATATGTAAGCACCTGTTAATAAATGAAACCTTGCCTCGGCAAAAGCATGCAGCATCCCAACGTCAAGGGGCAAACAAGTCGCACAGACATCAGTTGTGCCAACGTAACCATCCATCTTGGCTCCAGAAGCTACCATCATAAAATTGAAATGAATTACTGTACAATTAAAAAATTAAAAAGACATACATAGTACTCCTCCAGTTAGCAGAACTTCAAAAAGAACCTCTCCATTGTGCCGGTAGTTAAGTTTAGACTCGGTTGACACCAGAAATGTCTGCAATGAATCCAGGTCCCTTCCGACTTCATTCAGTCCTTTCACGATTGCCTCATGGAAACCTGCCGTGCTCCGAGGTTTCTCTCCAGCTGCACACAAAGAGCAGACATTTCTGAGTAGCACTTGATATTTTTCACCAAGTGTCTCATGCAGCCAAATGCAATTGCACACTCTTTACCTTTACTTGATTTTCTCGTCTTCCTAGCCTGATCCGACAGTTCTCCATCCTGAGCTGCTGCAAAAAGTAAACAGCTGCATTGTCATAAAAGTTTTCCTTCATCCTACATTGTACGGCTCATTCGTCCATACCAGCCCAAAATATTTCGGATATTAATATTGAGCTAGCTTACCTGGCGGATTTCTAACCACAAACTGGATGAACTTGTGGTTGTGCTGCAGCTGATGCTCCTTCCCACATGGACGGCAGATGAGAATAACCTTTGCCCGATGCTTCCTACCTACCACTTGAATCGCAGTTTCAGGTCTATTGCACTCAGGACAGAGCACAAACTTGCGGATGAATGTATCAAGGAGATAATTCAAGTGGCCCGTATCATGGATCCCTCCCAATACAAATTCCATGCTTTTAAAATCAAACTGCGACTGACATCCAAGCTCACTTCCAATGTACTGAGTCAAGTCTGTGAAAAAAAAAGGGGGCAGCAAATTACGTGAAGTGTCTTAGATGTTTCCGCTGAATCACTCACATGTGGGTGGAACCCCAAGCACCTGAGCTGCTTCAACCACATTGAAGACAACTGTCCTGGTTTTATGGCCATTTCCATCCACAGATACTGTCAGACTAGGAACGTCACGTTGGTAATATTCGTAAAAGGCCTCCCTGGTGCTGAAATTGCAAGTCATTTCCATGTTATTTCGAGATAAGCATATTATACATTCTACGCAGAGGTGAGCACCGAAACAAATTCTAAGGTCTAACCATAACAGCGTGATAGAGAGCTTTTAGCAACTAATGAATATTTTAATACAATTCGTACTAATTTCTCAGTGTTACCTCTGCACACTTGGATCCATTTCGGATGAATCCTGGACAGGTAAAGTGACAGGAAGCGATGACTTTTTCCATCCTCCTTGTTCCATTGCTCCTGCCGAGACAGATTTTAAAAAAAGAAAACAAATCTGCAATGAAACATTAAAATGAGTCACACTGTAAGTAAATCACAATGAATACTCACACCTAATCAAATAAAAGCAAAAATTGTAATTACATCTGAAAAATGAAAGCTTTCAAGGTCTCCTTTAATCTGATCCTGATTAGGACTGGTCTATTCAGTGATTTGAGTAATCATTATCTCATCCGATAACCTGTGTTAACTAGGTGATACTCATGTCGGTATGTGATGAAAGAAACATGTCACAAGTGAAGAATGATTCATTAACCAGGAGACAATTTAAAATCCATTCACATGATGCAAAAGTTTCTCGATCAGATCATGTTTCTTCTGGAATAATCTCTGCCAGTGTTTGGAAATTTCCAACGTACAGCTTATTCACTCATTGCCTTACATCCTAATTATATTCTATGATTTAATATGAAAAGGTCCAATGCTACTGTGCAATTTAATATTCCCCACCTCCTAAGGAATCCTTGTTTTTTTTAAAAAAAATTGATTAAATACAACACATCTGGGCATGTACAGTACAAAAGAGACATTGTATGTTGTACTTACAGGAAGTTCAGCTGCCTACGTGTGAAATAATTTCAATAATGCAAACCCTGGCTGTCAGTCTAAACCGCAAGTGTGCAGTGCTGCCCAGCGAATGAGCAGCACATGCCTTTCCTGCTGTGAGTGGAGTGGCCTTCAATGACACAGCAAGCATCCTGACTGGGAGGGGGGAATTCCCTCGATACAGGAGGAGCATCAGAAAGTTGTCTATGTACCTTATTTAAAAAATTATGAGTCGCTCCTGATATTGCATGTCGAAGTAAGACATGATAATATATATACTTCTGGCTCCAAGGGACCTAAAAGGTTTTTTTCCCCCCTTCCATATAACATGTGAATGTAGTGTTGGATCTAAATATGGAATAATAAATACTACACATTCTGCTGGAAAAAAACTGCATTTTTAATTATTTTTGCAAAACTGGTAGTGCTAAACAATTGAAAGGAACGGTAATGATTTTCTGTGATACAGGAAAGGAATCATCAGCAAATGAAAAACTGGAACAAAACTACAAGTTATTTAATAAACAACTGGTTGGCCGAAGCATGGAAATTGCATCGACTTTACATGGAAATGTTTCGTGATGATTTTATGTTGGAGGTTGAGTTCTTTCAGAAAACCAAGAGTCATGTCGGCAAGGTGCTTTCATACAATCTTCAACATTTTGCTGCAACCATAGCAGGAGATGGGATAATGAATATGTTGCCGACACTGAATGCTTGTTGTCAACTGTCGCTCAGATACATAACATTACTATTTAGATTGATAAAACCACTGTACATATAATCAGTCGGTCCTATTTCTACTGTACAACCGGACGAAGATTTTATATCCTCGACCTTTTACACCAGGTATCGTATTAGGGTAGATGCCGAGTAGATGCTGTTATGCATTTTTAGCTTTTAATTCGATTCAATGCTGGGGGAAAAAAAAGATCATATGAGAGATGAAAATAAGTGAAGACCCGATTTGCAGACTGATCAGACATGTGGGTTTGAAGACTGTAATTATCCCTTATGAGATCCTTTTCTTCACACATTTTTCTACAGGAGATTGCATTTCATAATGATGAAGTCAAGTCAGTTTACTAATAGTAAATTGAAATTGACCGTCAGAGGTGTAGACGGTCATTGGAAAACTATATCTAATGCAATTACAACTCAAATATGATGCTGATCGTAGCGCATTTCAGCTCATAATAGGGAATGAGTTAACATTGTCAATTGCGTAAACAATGACTTATGTAGTCACTATGGTGAATAAACAGTCTGTGGTTAAACATAATTGTTGCTGTGGGACACTTTCCATTCTTTAAAACAACATATGTGGAGTGTCATATCCTGTGTCTAACCTATGCACCAATTAAAACGCAATTGTTGAATTTCCAGGGTTATTTCCGGAGTACAGTTGCGAAGTAAAAAGAGAGACCGACAAATATCAGCAGTACCCCACAAAAAAATAAAAATAAAATACTTATGATGGCTGGAAAAACTCCAATTGAGGTAAACAAGCTGGCAAAAGCAAAGTGTCACTCAAATTCAAGCTTCACCCATTAAAATAATGTAAGTTCATTAAACCTATTGGGGTAATGTTTCAGCTGTGGCGTGTCAACAAGCCGAGAACATACCAGTGCCAGGAATGCATGGAGGAATCTGAGACAAGGCAAGGCTTTAAGGTCCACTCGGGCATCATGCATCCGACTGTACCCATCCACACTTGCCCGCTGTGCACCGTCATCCACACCTTCTCCTCCAACCACGCTTACCTCTTCCACCTCATGAAATTCCATGACATCTGGCTATGTGCGAAGTGCGGGCAGAATTTTCCAAAGCGCCAGATGCTCCTTCAACACATGATGACCGCACAGGATTAGTTCAATATTTTAAAAATATATATATTTCTGTTTTTACAAGTCTAATAAAGTTTATCATGTTATGATTCAATTTAAGCAACGGTTAAAAAAAAAAAGAAGTTTCAACCATGTTACCAAGAGGTACAGAGAGATACTGGCAAAGTGACGTAGAATTATCTGGAATTAAAACGGATCTAATTATACTTACAACTCAACCATGGTCTAGAACAGATTTGAATAGAATCGATTATAATAGAATAGATTAGAATACAATAGAATGGTATAGATTAGATTATAATACAATAGAATGGTATAGATTAGATTATAATACAATAGAATGGTATAGATTAGAATACACTAGATTACAATTGAATAGATTAGAATACACTATATTACAATTATTGAATATATTATAATAGATTAGAACAGAATCGAATCGATTAGAACAGAATCGAATAGATCCGAACAGAATCGAATAGATTAGAACAGAATCGAATAGATTAGAATACAATAGATTAGAACAGAATAGCATAGATTAGAATAGAAAAAAAATATTTGAATCGAACAGAATCGAACACAACCAAAATTGACAGGAAAGCGCCATCTTGAATCAGGATTGCCAACAGTTCCGCTTTTAAGTAAAATGTCAACAAACATATTTAAAAAAAATTAGCTCTAAATGTATGCCGTAATATTTATTAAATTTGAACCCATTAAAATTTTCAGAGTGTAAAAGAATACAAGTAGCTGTCAAAGTAGCAGGTGATGTTAGCAAGCAGCGATTATTAACCGCTATTCACATCACTTAAATGGTTATTTTTCGAGATAGCCGACAAAAGCAGCCGCGACGCTACAATCGGTCCGGAAATGTCGGCATGGTTTTTCTCAGTGTGAATTTTTGCTTAAAAAAATTAGTTTAAAATTTATAATTTGTACAGTACGAATGAGAAGGTGGCACTCACAGCCTTAGAATAATTACTGCCTAATGCTGCAGAGTAAGCATGTGTATTATTATTATTATTATTATTATTATTATTATTATTATTATTATTATTATTATTATTATTATATTAATTGCAGGATGTATTGCTGCAGGCGATTGATTGCAATTGAAAGGAATTTTTTAAAGCAAGCGCTGAGCGTACGGAGGTACACGAATCGCAACATACTGAAGCTGAGCGAACGTGGGCTGATAAACGACATATTTCCAGAACCGGGGTGAATGTCGTAAGCTTATTAAAATAATTTTTAATGACATTTAATGCAATATTTTAAACATTCGCAGACCTGACTTTTTTGATGTCTTGAACTCGAAGGCGCAGCACTTTTACGCTGGGTTTGATCCGACTGCGGAGAGTCTTCATGTCGGAAATCTTCTGGTGCTTGTGGCTTTGATACACTGCCAACGGGCTGGACACAATTCAATTGCTTTGGTAAGGGAAATTAAAGATTGATTAATTTGTTTCCACTTATCAAATTATGGCTGTTAGATAGGTGGAGCTACGGCCCGCATCGGAGACCCAAGCGGGAAAAATTCAGAGAGGTCGTCCATATCGGCCGATGACGTCGAGCGGAATTCGAAGAGGATTGAGCAGACAATACGTAGAATATTTCAAAACCATCAAAATTGCTTCTGGGGACAAGACGACAGTTCGCCTCTCGTTCCCGTCAAGTATGGCAATGTTTGGCTCCATTTAAATTAATTCACGAATGCGCCATAAATTTCAGGATATTGAACAACGCTAGCTGGTTTTCAACGCTGAGCGCAGTCGACTTTGTTGCCGGAACAGGCAGCCAATTTCGTTTGGGTCCGCTTCTCTCTCGAAAGATTGTCGAGAACAGATTAGCAACCGCGGCTGGAATGAGTCTGAATGAGTTTCTCTACCAGGTTTTCCAGTCGCATGATTGGCTGCACTTGTACCAGAAACATGGATGCAGGTTCCAGGTAAATGAACTGTAAGCGCTATTATCATCCGTACGTTTAACTCATAAATTGTTACAGATCGGCGGAAGCGATCAAATGGGCAATATCCAGTCTGGTCGTGACCTCATCAGCAAACTGACCGATGAAACTGTTTATGGTAAGTACATGATGTCACGCTGCCAATACATTAAATGCAGTATTTTTTCTGCTTAGGTATCACACTTCCGCTGATCGCATCGGAAACTGGCGACAAGTACGGAAAGACTGCAGGCAACGCAGTGTGGCTCGACCCGGAGAAAACCTCGGAGTTCGACTTGTACCAGTTCTTCATCCGAACCGAGGACGACAAAATCGAGATGCTTCTGAAGCTTTTCACTTTTACGCCGCTCAAGGAAATTGAAGCTCTCATGAATGCCCATAAGGTACAATTGTTTTGTAAAAAAAAAAAAGGTGGTTATTTCTGCTGGTTGATGTAATTATGCTAAAACTATTTTTTTTGGCAGGCGGCACCAGAAAAGCGGCTTGCCCAGCGACATTTGGCTGAAAAATTGACTCTCCTGATTCATGGAGGTATTGTATCTGATTTCCAAACAAAGCTCTTTACACTGCTGTTTGTAACCAATTTCAATTAACTCACCCTAATAATCATGCAGTTGAAGTAATTAAACACCCAGAATACATTATTAGCTTTTACAATCCCATTTTCTAGAACGCGGCCTCGAACTAGCAGTGAAGACGACCCGTGCCCTTTACGAATCGTCGTTAGAGAGTCTTGCAGCATTGAGCAGAGACGAGATGGGTCATATTTTCAAGTCGGCCGAGACATCCGAGGTCCTGCTGAGTCCCGGAACTACTGCAATGCAGCTTGCAATGAAGGCCAATTGCTTCAAATTCGATAGTGAGTGTAAAAGATAACAATATTCAATTAACTTAATGTCACTCGACTTAGTTGTGATGCTCTTTACAAGTTACATTATTGTCATCTGAACAGATGATGCCGTACGCATAATATCTGGAGGCGGCTTCTCTATAAACCACAGCAAGGTGACGAACCCGGAGGAGGTGATCGTACCCGGAATCCACATCCTGCCAAACAGACTCTCCCTATTGAGGGTCGGAAAGAAGAATTATTACCTAGTCAAATGGACCATGTAACTAAAATTTGTAATAAAAAGTTTGGAACATTCTATCGCTCAATCTCAGCGCTTTCAATGTAAAAGACGTACATAATTCCCTCTGTTGTCCAACGTGAGCGCCTGTGCCAGGGAGCATAAACCACATAAGAGGCGCAAACATTCGATTTTTGCGTCTCTCTGTTTGGGGCGTTGCCAAGGCTGGCGGCCATCTTGAAGTGTGGGGAACGCCAACGAGGTATAAATAGGGTACAGGCAAAAATAGGGTCTGCCATCTTGCCTTTCTTGCCATGTAGTTGCCATGGCCGCCACAATCATCAAAGATGGTGGACCCTATTTTTGCCTGTACCCTATTACCTCGTTGGCGTTCCCCACACTTCAAGATGGCCGCCAGCCTTGGAAACGCCCCAAACAGAAAGACGCAAAAATCGAATGTTTGCGCCTCTTATGTAGTATATGCTCCCTGCCTGTCTCTCCAATACTGGTAGGTACATACAGTACAGTTTGTAATTAGCTCATTAAGCATAAACATTTCCCGCCATACAATTTAAAGTGAAGAGCGGGAGTACGAATGCGCCCTTGTACTTCGCATGCAATTTATGTACATTACAAGTACTTCTATTATAATTTTTATCAGTTTCATACAGATTTTAAAAATATATCTGTTCATTTATGCTAAGTGGTACATTTAGTTAGTAAAAATGAGTTGACAGCAGCCGTTTTAAGGGTCAGCCATCCCAATGCACCCGGTTTCGAACATCAAACGTTTTTGTGGTTTTTCCATCGAGAACGTATGGAACTTGTTCCAATTGTGTTCTACAAAGCCTTCTGGAGTGTTCTATGCACAACAGGCAACAATGCAAGGGACTGAACAGGAGGAGACGGGTATCCATAAGGTAAACATATCCCGGAATGTTGCGCACTGACATAATTTTGTAATAATTAATTTATTATTGAATTTTTTTTCTAGGCTGAAGACCAGTCGAATCCAAATGAAATTGTGTCGTCAACCAAGCTGGAATTCGACAGATATTTCAAGGAATTCGACAATGCTAGAGGACGGCTGGAGGGGACCGGAAACCATAAGAGGCAGCGATTCAGCGTGTGGATGAGCCGGGCGTTGGAACTAACTTCGGCAAGAACGCAGGAGCTGGTCGACACCATGGATCTGGCTTTACTTAATCCGGATCCTGAAAAACATGTGGCGTCATACACCGTACAGGAGATTAAGCGGCTGCCTGATATTCTGGAAAGGATTCAGGCCATACCGGAAGGTATAGGCCTCCGTACGTTGCAGCTGCGGAAAGCGGACCTTTTGAAGGAAGACGACACATTGCGGCGTTACTACGGACACCTGTACCTGCACACTGCTGACGGATGCGAGGAATCCTGGCCGTCCGGACGAACCAAACAGACTGCGGTGGATCCCTCCGAAGTTGTGTTCGCCATCTGCGTGTACCATCCGAAGCGGGATGAAACCGAGCCGAAATTGAGCGTGAAGCTGCAGGTGCTAGGAAGCCAAAACTTGTGGTCCGTGCGAGACTTGATTAAATGCCAGGTTGACCTAGGTGTGACTGACGACGTGTCTGAAAACCCAAAAGGCATGAAGCCAAAGACGGCTAAGGAGAAGGACAGCTCAGGATGCATATGTATCGAGGATGTGCTGTACATGGATGACCGTTGCGCAGAGATGGACTTGCAGGATGTACGTGCTCGTTACAGCAAATGGACTTCGTATCCTTCAGAACGATACGAGCGATCTTCAATGGTTGACACATCGTTACGTAGCCTCAACTTGCGTCTGGGCCGACCGTACTTGTACATACATCAAAAGACCTGCGAACATGCAGTGATATTCACCGACGCCTGGCTGCATAACCCCACCGTCGGGCCCGTTTCGCCTAAAGAAGCATACCCACTGATTGTCCGCAACGTACGAGCAAGAGCCAAAAAATGCATGCTCTGCCGCAAGTACATCGCAAAGTGGATCACCCGTGGAAATGACCGAGTCCCATGCGATCCGTTCCTATATTGCGAGTGGTGCTTTTTTAAATTCAATTACGACAAGCATGACAAGAAGGTCGGAAAGTTCAAAGCCTATCCGTATTATGACAAACGTGTTTATTGCTAATGTTCCTTACAGGCAACAGCATTGTTACATCCCAGAAATAAAACTGGGTCGCTCGTACAAAAACCGTTTACTTCTCGATAATGTGCAACGCCTTCTTGAGCAGCAGCCCCTGCGGCCTGCAGTCCTGCATGCACTGCACCAGCATCTCCACGATGGCCTCCCTGCACCGCATCTGCTCCTGGATCAGATCCTCCAGCTCCTGGGGCTCCCTGCTTAACGGCACCTTCACCTTCCCCTTCTTGATGTCCTCGTACGTCTTCACCCTGTTCTGCTGGGCCACGATGGATTCGACTCCCCGCATCTTCTGCACCCAAGCGTGCTGCACGTCCGCCTTCAAGCGCTCCAAGTTGTGGTGCATTCGACAAGCGCCCTCTTGCTCCAGCTCCACTTTGGTCTTCAGGTTAACGGATTTGACTCGCATCGAATCAACGGCTTGCTCCCAATACGCCGACTCCTGCAACGTCGCGCTTTCAGTCACATTGCCGCAGCTTCTCGTTAAGCGAGCCTTACCTTCTTGGCCTTCTCGACTTTGAACTGCAGCAGCTGGATGGCCCTCTCCTGCTTGGCCTCCTTGCTCTTGGCGACCGTCTCGGACCGCCTCAGCCTGCACTCGGCCTTCGTGTACATGTGCGCCCTTTGACCCACGCCCTTCTCCATGTCCTGCAGCACCTTCTCCTGCACCCGCAGCAGCTCCCTCAGCCGCACCTCCATGTGGTGGATCTGCTGCTTCATGTGGTGCATCTCCGGCTCCTCCGCCGTCTTGATGGTCTCTCGGGCCTCCTGCGCCGTCTGGAGCCGCTTCTCCCAGAAAAGCCGCTCGTCCCGGCGGTCCAGAAGGGCTAGGGCCAACCGCTGCTGCCCCGCCTTGTTCCCCTCGATGTCGCTCGCCAGTCGCAACGTCGCGCTCTCAAGCTCCCGTATCTGAACAACCGCGATTAGTACCTGCGTGACATGAAGCGACGACGACGTACCTTATGAGCCTGCTCGTCCTGCAGTATCACGTTCCCCCATTTCGCCGCCACCTTAACGCCAGCCTGCAGCTTCTTCTCGCTGTGCAGCTTCGACACCTGCTCTCCCATCCGCATGATGATGTCCTCCTCCTTCTTCACCTCCTTCGCCAGGTCCTCCATCCTCGTCTCCTCCTTCTGGACGTACCGCCTCAGCGCGGCCGACTCCTGCAGCCTGTAGTGCCGGGTGGTCGACAGCGAGTGAAGCGCCCGGGTCTTCTGGAGAAGCCCATTCCGCTTTCCGCGCCAGCTCTCGAATATGTCCTTAATGGATCGCTTCAGGACGGACGCCGTTTCCTCCATACGGTGGAGCTTGTGCTGCAACGGGCCGGCTTGAGCCTGCTTCGATTTGTAGTAGGCCTCCGCTTCATGCCGCTTGCCTACGAGACGCATCGTTAGAGCGGAATCCACAGTGGCCGCCAGTACGTACCTGTCAGAATGTCCAGCTGCACCAATCCGCGGCGTTCCTCCAGCACCGCGTTGCTCAGCTCCACCTCGACCTTATCCAGCGTGCCGCACTGCTGCTGGAACCCGTCATGCAGCACCTGCAGCTCCTTCCGCTTGGTCGCAAGCCGGTTCTCCTGAACCTCCAGGTCCAAGTACCGCCCTGCCAATCGGTTCTTGTCGAAATGCAGCTCCTGGTTCAGGTTGGCCGACTGGTTCTGGAGAGCCTCCAGCCGCTGGTGGAGGCTGGTGGTGCCCTTCCCGGTGCAGGAGTGGTCCTCCAGGTTGCGCATCAGCTGGATCCGCAGCTCGTACCGCTCCTGGTACGCGTTCTTGAAGAGCTCGCGGTACTCCTCGCGGAGGGCCTCCTTGACGCGGAGCTTCTGCAGGACGGTCTGGAGCTTCTGCTCTTCCTCCTCCAGGATCCGCTGCTTCTGGAGCCACTCCTCGTACATCTTGGTGACCTTGTCGTCCTCGTTCTTGGCCCGCTTCCTGGCCTGGAACACCTTCAGGTCCACCGTGTTCTTGTGGCCTTGCATCCGCTCGTGAACGCGCTGCTGGTTCTCCAGCGCTCGACAGGCCGACCTGAAGTCGAACTTGAGGTTCTGCCGCAAGGCCGTCCGCTCCACCTTCTCCTTATCCAGCTTGTACACGTTCTCCTCCGCGTTGTGCAGCATCTTCTGCGCCATGCCCCAGTCGATCCGCATCCGTCGGATCATCAGCTTAACCTCTTCAACCTATCGGAAGCATGTTAGTTACGTACATGTGAGCGAACAAGTGGACGTACCTGCAGCCGTCCGGCCATCTTCAGAGTCCTAGTCTGTTCGACCTCCTCTTTCTGCGCGTCCAACCGTGCCTTGAACGTCAGGATCTGATTTCTGGAGTCGTCCTGCTTGCGTGTTAAGTTGTCGATAAGCATATCCTGCGCCTTTTTGGCTATGGCCGTCTTCAGCTTCTGCGATGCTACTCGTCCCTCGGCCGACTTGAGCAGCTGCAGCTCCATCAGCATCCGCTCGTCCACTCCCTCCAGCATCGACTGCTTCACCTGCATCATCTCCAGCGCCTTCCGCAGATCCCGCTCTTCCACTCGCATCGAATCCTGTTGGTCCATCAGTACTTCCCACTTGGCCCTCGCCTGCCTGAACATGTCCTCGATCTCCTCCCGCTCCACTCCGGCCCGGTCCAGCTCAGCTTGGGTCTTGTCAAACGTCTCGACTGCGCCTTTGTACAAGTCGGACACTGTCAGCAAGTGGTTGGCTATGGTCTTCCGCTCTTCCCTCGCCTTCTTCAATCCGCCGTCCTGCACAACAACGAGCGGAAAATTCAACTGTCCGTATGTCTCTAAATTGCAGGTTACATACCGTGACATGCTTTTCAATCTTATACTTCTCCAGCGCTTGGATCAGAAAGGTCTTGAGCGTCTCCTGGTAGCGGGTCATCAGCGGGTGGTCCGGGTTGAGGTACAGCGAATCCTCTTCGGACGGATCCTCTCTGTTGTCCACGGACCACCTGAACTGCATGTGTGCCGGTGGCTGCCAGGATTCAAACTGACGCCTGGAGCCGCCCGTCGCAGGGGGCAACCCATACGACGTGGATGATAAGTGGCTCTCGACTGAACTGTCAGCGGCTGGCTTGGATTTCTCGACTTTTATCGCCTCGTGCAAACGCATCGCTTCTTGGAGATCGCCCGTCTCCAAGTTGGACACCGATGGCAGCCGCATCGACTGGCGGTACACCGGCGACCGTGGACTCCGCCTGTCCGCCTCCGAGCCATCCTCAATATCCGCATCCTGGGCGTCACTTGGGTCGTCCCGCTCACCGTCCATAGCTGTAGAAAGCATAAAAAGAGTGAGACACTTCCCAGTATAAAAGCCGATCAACAATTACCTGCTGCAACTCAATCGCAAGTAACGACAGCGATGAACTTGGTACCGGCTGTAAAACCTGCAAGTAACGTTTCATACAACAAGTAACGAGACCATACTATTTTCATGGTGGTACGTACGTTAATCCGAATTAGATTGCGGCCCTCGCTGGACGGATCCGGTTCCAAATCTTGCCTAGTACGATCCTCAGCACGTAGTAAATGAGCATTGCAAAGATGAAGTTCAGCAGCATCGCCTCCTTACGCTCGATTGAACCGGAGCTGTCCTTGTCAATACCTGCGCCATGTTCAAAGGGAAGTCATTCGTGCGCAACAATAAGAAAGGCAATGTAAACGCATGTACTTAGCGCTACTTAGCAACGTTAATTCATTCATTAAATCACATTGGTCCGCTTGTAATAATTATAGTTCATGTCACAGCGTACTTGCTCTCGGGCATGAAATTATTGTCCGTACAGGTCACCTATCAAACCGTAACATGTTAATTAGCAATTAACAATGTACATTAAATGCGTACAGTTGTCGCAACACCAAAGCAGCGCACAGGGCATGAAAGCAATCTACGTACACTATTGTCCATACAGGAACAATTAATCATGGACATTTTAATTAGCAATTAACCACAACATTTCCAGCTATAAGGGGGTTAATTAAAAAATTAGCAATTAACAATAATAATGTACATTAAATTTGTATGGTTGTCGCAAGATATTATTACTCCAAAGCGCACACACTTATTGTGCATACAATTACTCATGCGGGGTACATGCTAATTAGCTGTAATTAGTACAAAAAAAAATGCCTTGTGCTCCTTATAATTACGAGCAGAAAAGTTGGATCAATCAATTGATCGGTTATTTTGCCGGGAGCAGAGTGGCCAGACCCCGGCAACTGGGACAAAAAAATAATAAAGTGGATTAAAAAAATGACAACAAATCGATAGATCAATATATTTAAATGTCGCGGGAGAAGAAGAAAAAAAAAAAGTTTTTTCATTCGAATGGTGGCCGCGTCCGAATATGCGCACTACGTACTACGAACAGTAGTGTACTTGTATGGCTCGTATGGAATTTCAGCATCTAATTTGGCAAGACCTCGACATACTCTCGATTCATTGGCCCGTCCTTCAGTTTGCACATTCAACATCGTATTACAGTGCTCCCCATACTTTACTTACGGGTAGGATCCACAGTGCGCATGCGTTTAGTGGCGGGTATGTGCATGTTCAAACCATCAGTGCCAGAATCGGCGTGTGGGCTTCACTCCGATTGGTCCGAATGCTTGGTTGGACCCAATCGCATTCCGGATTCCATTGTGTAGGCTCCACCCACTTGAAGCCCCTCCCTCCTCCGATTCCCAGACTTCTTTTCCAGAGAGAGACTTTCACTTCTTCTTCTTCCCCGTTTCTTCCTGTTGTTCCTGTCTGTTGTAAAACCCACCATCCAGAGACAAGGGAGGAGAGGAGACATGAAGTGTGTTGGTGGGATTAGACCGAGCCATGCCAGCTGAGGGCGGCCCCTGGGCCAACACTAGGCCGCCTAATGGAGGAGGAGACGAGGAAGAAGAAGAATCGAACACTGGAAGGAGAAGGGGAAGAAACGGGGGCCGAATCCTCCTCCTGGGCCTCTCCGTGGCCGTCGCTCTCATTCATGTAATGTACCACACACATACCAATACACCCTGTCGTCATAATTTGTCAAAAGTATGGCTCACCAAGAGACACCCACGGGTTAGCCACTTTTCAAGGCATTAGAACACCCACACCGAAGTTGCAGTCCCAGTGACGTCCCGCTGATGTCCTAGTGACGTCCACAATGTCCGGTTGACGACCCAGTGACATCCACAATGTCCGGTTGACGACCCAGTGACATCCACAATGTCCGGTTGACGACCTAGGGATGTCCACAATGTCCAGTTGATGTCCTAGTGATGTCCACAATGTCCAGTTAATGTCCTTGAAGAACGTTTGGCTTACATACTGGAAAGATTTATTTGAGGTCAATCGATAAGTTGCGGAGAACAAGTCCTGCGAAAACTACACAAATCTTTCCGGAATGTAAGTCAAATGTTCGCAAGAGTTCTTCAAGGACGTCAACTGGACATTGTAGACATCACTAGGATGTCAACTGGACATTGTAGACGTCACTAGGATGTCAACTGGACATTGTAGACGCCACTAGGACATCAACCAGACATTGCAGATGTCACTAGGACGTCAACTGGACATTGCAGATGTCACTAGGACGTCAACTGGACATTGTAGACGCCACTAGGACATCAACCAGACATTGCAGATGTCACTAGGACGTCAACTGGACATTGTAGACGCCACTAGGACATCAACCAGACATTGCAGATGTCACTAGGACGTCAACTGGACATTGCAGATGTCACTAGGACGTCAACTGGACATTGTAGATGTCACTAGGATGTCAACTGGACATTGTGGGCATCACTAGGCCGTCAAACGGACATTGTAGACGTCAGTAGGACATTGTGGACGTCACTAGGACGTCAACCGGACATTGTGGACGTCATTAGGACGTCAACTTAAGTTTGGTCAATCGAAAGTTGCGGACAACTGAAAGTCCTACGAAAACTACAGAAATCTTTCTGGAATGTAAGTGAAATTGTTCTCTGGAGTTCTTCAAGGACTTCAACCGGACTATGTGGACGTCACTAGGCCGTCAACCGGACGTTGTGGACGCCATTAGGAAGTCAACTGGGCATCAGTAGGACTTCAACTTAAGTTTGGTCATTCGATAAGTTGCGGACAACCGAAAGTCCTGCGAAAACCAAACAAATTACGACTCTTTAAGACGTTGCGGTGCATATTCTCACCGAAGTGCGGGTATTTACCATGTAAAATTAATGGATAAGAAAGAGTTTTCGCTGTCATTTTTCAAACGCTGACATCTTAGGAAAGAAAGTGTTGACAGCTGATAAATGTGGGTAGAAAATATGACAAATCCGTTCCTTCATACCATTGTGTCTCACACATCCATTTTTCTTGTGTAGCATTTCATTTTTTTAAAAGGTTTGGATACACTGTAAACCGCAAAACTGAGCATCACTGGTGAGTCTCTCATGGAACATCAAATTTTTAATGCTCTACTAATGCTCTTTTTGTTGCTAAAAAGCATTAAAAATTGATGTACCATAAGAGACTCACCGAGGCTGCGCTTTTAATGCTTTGCAGTTTACATTGTATCCATGTGACACGTGAGTTGGATACTATGCAAATGCTAAAAGCTGACGTACTAAAACTCAAGGGGTAAATCACTCGCCAAGTCCGTGCTCCAGTCCGGCTTTTTACAAGTCCGTTGTACGCTCAACTGCAGGGTGATTTACCCCTTGCTAAAACTAGTGAATCACAGACAGATCAGATTTTTAATCCAATTGAAGCAAATAGTGGGACCGAGGAAACCGTGGGACGTCGGCCAGAAAATTTGCATTGGATCCAACAAGTCCGCCCTTGAAAATGCGTTAAAATATTAACAAGGACTATGCGTTGCATTTATCAGAACCAATTTGCATTAAGGCTATGTGTCACTTTCGTATGACATCGGGCTACACCAGTAGTGACCTAGTTGTAGGAAACAATGGGCGCAATACAATTTGTCGTCTTCTGCATGTGAAAGTACAGCAACAGGTCCCTTCTTTTTTTTGCGGAATGGGGAATTTTCCACCCCATAGGGATCTGCGGATTGAGTCGATGGCTTGTTTGCCTTTTCCTCTCCTTTTTTTTTTTTGCGAGCTTCCTTCCTGCCCCAACTTCATATCAGTTGCAAGAAGTGGAGAAGAGTACAGCTAGTGGACTGTATTTATACATTGCTTACCTCATAAGCATGGCCTTCACTATAGAGCTGGTTGGTTTGAAAGGCATGAAAGGGTCAGATGTATGTGATTCATCCGCAGAAAGGCAACAGTTCACTTTGAAAAGATACTAAAACATGGCCAAGGAGTAATTAAATAAACACATAAGCAGTAATTAATAATAATTCGGATTAATATAAACGATCATTCTCTGCTTAATTTTTTTTTACATGCGATTATTGATGATAAGGCGCACGTGCGATGGAAGTAACTGGAAGCCACTTCCACTTTACTTTCTCATCACTGCAAGTCTTACGTAACAGAAATAGCTTTAATCACTATCCGGAATGCTTTTATGACATACTCTGGATGCTTCTGATGCATTGCGAGGATTCCTTTTTGCCACATTGTCAAGTACTGCATATCAGAAAAAAAAAAAATGTTTGACAGTTCTCAACTTCACTGTTATGCCCTCAGGAAAAGGTCCACTGGCCCCGAATTCCACGGACCCAGTATTTGTAGGTCGCAACGCACCATTAATGGCCATTACACTTGTTGTTGTGTGTGATAACATGTTGAAAGAATCTCTCGAAATGCCCAAAGGAATGCAGGAAAAATTGCTCCGCAATATTACCTAACAAGCGCTAGAAAACTTTCATGGTATCGATGAAATTGAGAGGATTGTTTTCCCCCCTCCCATTTCAACATGTGCAATTTTGAGTTAAATGCTGACTGGCCTATTGCCTTGCACTTCATGTCGTAATTCATATTTTAGTCTACGTATAATTATTTGTTGTTAATTAATTATTCCCAATAAGGTTGGCACCTTAGTCTACGTATATGAAACACTTCATCATTAAGATGCACATGATAAATTAAATAGTCAAAAGGAATGTAATTTTATCTGCTAACGGGCATGCAAAGCGGTTTATGAATCCTCAAAATTTGTACGAGCAGAATCCACGTAACTATTCATGCGGCCGAATTAAAGGTTTGCGTAACATGCATATGACTTTGTAGATAACGAGAGATGCAAGTATCGGATAGCTTTCTTTCCTGTGCAGTATCAGTTAGGAACGGAGCATTTTCACTTCCCTTGCTGGTTTCCGTATCACTAAAAAAAGTGCGTTATTACTTTTTTTTTAATCGTTATGAATATGGGAGTAAGTTCCCACGGGTGCAAGACTTGCCGGAAGAACCAGTTTTGCAAGGGAATCACCCCAAAGAGTTTTGACCCTCCCTGTAACTATAGTCACATTTTTTTTTTTCCGCTTAACAAGTTTGTTGTGATGCAGGTGCAGGAAGTCACCTTGTGAGAGAACTTTACGGAAAAGGTTTACGCTCTCTGGAATTTCATATGCAGTCAAGAGTGACCCTTTAAAGGAGCAGGAAGGGGCCACTGGGCAGTCCGCATGCAAAGGTGTCACACTCCTTGCACCTTTTGGGAGCCTCCAACCTGCAACAAGGTCAGCCAGAAAAAAAAGGGGCTGGAATATAATGGCAAAGCGTGATGCGACCTCATGTAACTGCTGAAACGACCTTCAGGCCGCATCCCACCTTTTTTTCCCCCGCCCAAGTAATTGAAGGAAATATCCATCATTGAACTTTGTTATGTAACGTTCCCGGTTTAATTGAGCCCGGCATGTATCGTGTGTGATAGACCTGTAAGGATTGACGTCAATCTTTTAATGGCAGTAATAGGTTTTAAGGAAGTGAAACCGCACTTTGAAATTTATTACGACCATGTGAATTTTTAATTGTACGATTAAGTGCTTTTTTTATTGTGAGAATTGTTTTTACCTGCCATACACAGCAGCTGACTTTGCGATTATTATTAGTCGTACGCAACTACCTGCTGTAGATGTTTTGAAAATAAAAAGCGGTCGCATAAGGATGTCATTTATATCTCAACGACTATGGATTCTGCTCGTACAAATTTTGGGGATTTATAAACTACTCTGGGTGGCCCGTAAGCAGATAAAATTGCATTGAATGTAGTGAACAAAAAGTTTACGCGAACACGGAAAACACCAGTAAAATTATTTCCTTGGAAAAATATCTATCGCGGATCGCTCTAAAATTGTACTTTATTACGTCTTTAAATTGTTTCAAGAAAGCATGAACTATATTAGTATTCTGTTCATACAACACGTGCAATTTTGCGAGCAGCACCGGAGTGAAAGTTTCGACAGATTTTTATCTGCATGAAAAAAAACTTCTCAATTGTGAACAATACTAAAATCACATGCGGAACAAAAAGGGCACGGTTTTCGCAATCGGGATCGTTTCAGGAATTAATATTTTTGAAGCTCCGATCTCCACATGTTCGTGAATTTAAACAGAAAAAAAATTGTGGTCAAGTGTGAGACGGCACTAAATATAGTGATGCTAATTTTTGTTAGTAAGGAAATCCTGCGTACATCATGCTCTGTTAGTTGCAGCACATGCTTCCACATGAAGGGATTGAGCAAGCAACATGCCATATCGAGTGAGAGAGCATGACCCGCTGGAGCGTATGTAACACACTGACCTACCCAGTGTCACATATTTAGTCATGCCCAATTATTCTGGTGCCAAGTACCACCCGAGTGTTGATCAACTATTGTACTGTACACATATGAAGCTTCCCGAGCTCACATAGCCACCTGGTATTACTAATGCGAATATGTTATGTTAATGCACCATTATGCAATTGATGCGGTAACTCGTTTGCATATCAAATGCTGAATGCATTCATTTCATATCCGGCAACATGGTACTGAATGTGTAGTCTGATTGCGAGTTTAATGTCCGTTTAATGATTGCGAAATGTTGGCCAAGTGAACCGAACCTTCATTGCAACTTACAGTTTTTATAACCTTGGGCGGTCAGACTGATTCTGAAAGCCACAGATAGGGAATTTACTGATTGCGTCAATTTCTGTTGTGGAAAATCCTTGTCCGTAAATGAAAAACTACGGAGAATATGCAACAAAATGCGCAAACATGATGTGCTGTACGTTGATTGATCTTGTCTCTTCGTAGGCTGCAAGTTGTGCAGATCTGGCCATCCGCGTCCCTGGCGACCTGAGCCAACAGGATGGCTTGTACAGACTCGACTATTCCCCGCCTCGGGGCCTACCACCTGCCAACACAACCTTCCGCCCGCAGGAGATAGCAAAAGATGTCATCAAGTTCTCCGCAGGTCTTCCGGGCACCAAATACGACTTCTTCCTCTACTACTCCAATGCTTCCGTCCACGACTGGCTTACGTGGACCGCTTCCATCACCACATCTCCAGACCCCCCTTCCAACCTCTCAGTTAACGTGCGAAGCGGGAAAATTGCTCAGGTCTTCTGGGACCCACCCTCACTCGGAGGATACTCAAGTTTCAAGCTCAAGGTACCGAATTACTTAGGACATAATTGTGACGACTGTACTAATTATGTTGCGTCTCAGGTGATACCGCTGTCTGAACTTGGAGCTACTGTCCGCAATCTGGTCGTGGAGGAAAACACGGGTCCGTTCATACTTCGGGATCTGACTCCGGGAGCGTCCTACCAGATACAATTATACTCACTATACGAGAACAAAGAGAGCGTCGCGTACATCTCCAGGAACTTCACTACCAAACCAAATACTCCGGGTCGCTTCATAGTGTGGTTCCGAAATGAAACGACCCTCCTGGTGCTCTGGCAGCCTCCGTACCCTGCAGGAGTGTATACGGACTACAAGGTGTCCATAGAACCGGTGGACGCGGAGGAAAGTGTGCTTTACGTGGAAAAGGAAGGAGAACCTCCCGGACCCGCACAGGCAGCTTTCAATGGGCTCGTACCGGGAAGAGCGTACAACATATCGGTGCAGACAGTCTCAGAGGATCAGGTAATGCTGTAGGAAAATATATCGCTATCACTATCGATGCTCATCGCAGATCAAATCGCTCACATGTAACCGCGGCTTAATAGTGACATAATTAATGCAGATATTGTAAAACCGTAATTACTCGACAGGTCTCCCCGCCAACGACAGCTCAGTACCGGACAGTTCCGCTTCGTCCCCGCAACCTGACACATGATCGTGCTTCTCTGCGCTCTGACTCCTTCCAAGTCCGATGGGAGAGCCCGCTTGGACTGTCCGAGTTTGATCGCTACCAGGTGTCAATTGGCGTTCGGAAACAGTCGCCGGTTGTGGTCGGACGGGATGATCCACTGGTGGCGAGGTTTGGCGATGGGCTTGAGCCTGGGAAGACTTATCAGGTTGCGGTGAAGACGGTGTCTGGCAACGTGGCTAGTTGGCCAGCCCAGGGGAATGTGACGACCAGGCCGTTGCCGGTGCGGGGGCTGACGCCAGCACCGCTCCCATCGTACGCACCGGTGCTAAGCGGAGGGACTGCAACAACCGCTGCGTCTGTCAGCATGGAGAACGCGGTCGTTTGGAGTCCGGATACAAGCAGCATACAGGATTCCTATAAGGTGATTATTGAGACGTCCCAGTCTAATGAACGTTGAAATTACATAACGAGTATTTCCAGGTCACATACCATGAAGTGGAGCCGTTCGCTGGTGATGGAAGCAGCAGCCTTGTGGTGGACGTACCTCGATTTGAACTGGATTCACTGCTACCAGGACGCAACTACTCTGTCGCTGTACGTGCCGTCAGCAACAGCGTCGAGAGCGACGACTCTTCAACCCACCAGGCCACCCGACCCGCATCTCCAATTATAAAGGACCTCCAGCCAATCCAAGGCGGACTGAACATCTCCTGGAAGTCCGACGTCACATCAAGGCAGGACAAATACGCCGTGGTGTACAGAAGAAACGACTCCGCGGAGGAGCACCCTGCAAGTGGCGGACCAAACGGATGGTTGCCGCAACAGCAACTCACAGCCGATTCTCAAATAGTACTCCGAGATCTCTACCCTGGCGCTGGGTACGAAGTTAGCGTGTATGCCGTCTCGCACGGGCTTTGGAGTGAGCCGCATCTCTACTTTCAAGGAGTTTGTAAGTACTGCTTGTTGTAGTCGCGACTCGGAATTAATTTGCGCAATTTTGCAGATCCAAACCCTCCTCGCAACGTAACAATTCTGAGTACGAACGACACCTCCGTGCTGCTGGGTTGGCTTCCGCCTCGGGAGTCTGTCTACTCTGGGTATACTATTCGGTACCGAAAAGAAGGTTCAACAACGTGGGAAGAGGCTCAGACTGGTGGCGGCGGATCTCTCATCGGCCGCTCCGAAACTGAAGGGGCAGCGACTGGTTTGCTACCTGGTGAGCGGTATCACTTTCGAGTGTCATCTTGGAGCCATCGCGTCGAATCAATTCCTGAAAAAGAAGATGACGCCAAACTGACAGCAGCTTTACCGCCAAGTCCGGTGTCAAAACTGCGAGTGATTTTGGACTCATCGAATCTGACGTTGGAGTGGGAGCGGCCGCCTGGACGGGTTGATTCAGCGACTGTTGCGTGGAGACGGGAGACAACAGGCGGAGGAAGCGAGGAAGACGCCGACTCGGGTTCGAAGGAGATTCAGGGAGATGCGACAGGAGCAGGGGGCGAAGGTGGGGTGTCCACAAACCAGTCGAGAACAGTACTGGACGAGCTGAGACCAGGAGAGCTGTACTACCTGCGAATCTACACGACTGCTCATGGGGTCAGAAGCAGAGTGTTGGAGCATCGTGCAAGAACAAGTGAGTTGATGCGTAATTAGTGGCGTATTATCCTTCTCATTTGTGGTTTACTTCCAGTGCCGCTGATAACATCCGAGGTGTCAGTCGTGAGTGGCGCGCATGAAACGGACACCATCACTCTCAGGTACACCCCGACGCCGTCAGACGTGTCGTCTTTCGACACCTACCGCTTCTCGTTGTCCGATCCTGAGGTTGCGAGTCAAGAAAAGCCCTCGGACGATCCGGACAGGAAGGTCACCTTCCACGGTTTGACCCCGGGTCGTCTGTACAACATTACGGTGTGGACCGTATCAAAATTGGTGGCTAGCCGCCCGTTGTTGCGTCAGGATCGGTTGTACCCGGAGCCGGTTCCGGATGTACAAGCGGCTCATGTTGGGGACACGTCCGTTACTCTAGCATGGGATGCGCCTAGAGGGGATTACGATGCGTTTGAGGTTCAACACTTGAGCGCCGAGGGAACCCTGGTTCAAAATCTGACCCTTGAACGAGGTGCAAGAGTCGAAGGGCTTCAACCGCACAGGAATTACACCTTCACCGTCGTGGTGGTGTCCGGAAGCGATTACAACGTGCAGAGACGATCGCTTCCCGTGTCGGCTACTTTCGCAACCAGAGAGTCGGTGCCAGGAAGGGTCGTGACATTTACGCCATCCGAAGTTCAGCCGTCCAGGATCACATTTGAATGGACCTTACCTGCCGAGAGACAAAACGGAATTCTGACTGGGTTTGTGGTCACGTATGGTCTGAAAGGGTCGTACAGTACGCAATCTAGAGAGTTTGAGGCGTGGGACAGAAGAGGAACTGTCACTAATCTCTATCCAGGTAAGTCATGTTTTATTATTAGGCTGCTGCACATTGCTGATCAAATCACTGACATGTGAGCACTGATGTTAATTACATTATTTAATTACAGGCAAGACATACCAGTTCAAGATTCAGGCCAGAACGGCAGTGGGAACAGGCCCTCCAGAGATGATAGAGCAGCGGATGCCCATATGGCCACCTCCGAAGCCGACTCGACAGTCAGTCCCGACGGAGGCTGGCCGCAGTGCCACGACCATCCGAGTCCGATTCCGCAAGGACTTCTTCTCCAACCAGAACGGTGCGGTTGAAGCATACGCGATTGTCGTAATGGAAGAGGCTGCGACGCCTCCGCCCACCACAAAAGATCTTCCCAGATGGGCCGAGGTCCAGTCTTACTCGACTTGGCCGCCGTACCAAACCAACGAGCCGTACAATCCATTCGGTGTCGGTACAGCAGGAAATGCGAGTGTCATCGAGGACTTTGTTGTCGGAAGCGAGGACTGCAGAGGGAAGAGCGGATATTGCAACGGCCCATTAAAGCCGGGCGTAACGTACAGGGTAAAAATAAGGGCGTACACTGCACCTGACAAGTTCACGGACAGTTACTACAGCGGACCAATCCAGACTGGTGAGTATAACCTGTTGTACGCATCTGATGATCTGGAAAATGCAAAGTCGACCGACCTTACTCTTGAACATTTGTATTTCAGAACGCAACAATACTGGTATTATTGTGGGTGTGACTGTCCCTGTTCTGGTCCTCCTCGTTCTGGCTGTCGTGCTGGTGATGGTGAGGTTACGAAGGGTCGGCGTCTGCGTCAAGAAGACGAAGGAGGCCAGGGGAGGTGACTCGCTCTCGTTGCCCGACAGCATCGTTGAAACTAGGTCAGTCGTACTCCACGTTATTCTTTAAAAAAATACGCCGCAATGCCAGGCTGTCTAACACGACACAAGAGACATTGCCGATGGAGTAACACGGGTTACATAAATCTGAGATTAAATTACGGCCAGTCCAGTAATTTCGAAGCAACAAGTGCAGGTCTCGGACATGTCTTTGAATCTTGTAAGACGTCAGTATGCCAAGTTTCGGCACTCTCAGGAGTCTGAAAGTGGGTTAAGTAGCCCAAACATACATACAAACTTTCTGTTTCATATCGAGATATTTCAGCACTCTCGGTAGTCTGAAAGTGGGTTAGGTAGCCCGCACATACGGACAAACCGACTGTTTTATATCGACAGATTGCAGCACTCTCAGTAGTCTGAAAGTGGGTTAGGTAGCCCGCACATACGGACAAACCTACTGTTTTATATCGACAGATTGCAGCACTCTCAGTAGTCTGAAAGTGGGTTAGGTAGCCCGCACATACGGACAAACCTACTGTTTTATATCGACAGATTGCAGCACTCTCAGTAGTCTGAAAGTGGGTTAGGTAGCCCGCACATACGGACAAACCTACTGTTTTATATCGACAGATTGCAGCACTCTCAGGAGTCTGAAAGTGAGGTAGCCCGCACATATGGACAAACTTTCTGTTCTATATAGAGATATTTTAGTAGTCTCAGTAGTCTGAAAGTGGGTTAGGTAGCCCGCACATATGGACAAACCTTGTTTTATATCGAGATATTTCAGCCCTCTCGGTAGCCTGCAAGTATTTCCCTTATGTACGCGTCTCCTAGCAATGACGATCAAGGCCGATTAACAATGCTTCGTTCCAACATAAAGACGCTACGGAAAGAAGTACTTGAGCTTGACAGGTTTTTAATCATTGCGTCATACGTTCAAGGATTTTGTTTTGTTGATAGTTGGACATGTGCCTTTCAAGTGCGGAATTGGTGGCAACATGTTTGGGTTATTTTGGCAGCAGTGCACAGGAAAGGACCTTGCATCGAACGTGCGCTGGTGCCAAAATAGCTCTCGGATATTTTCATCAGGGTCATGATGATCTTGTCCGTAGTGCGGTGCGTTCAATTGGTTTCATGTATGACATCCTGTTGTTTCAGCCGTCCTGTGAAGATGAAGGACTTTGCGGACCACTACCGGGTGATGTCGGCCGACTCGGACTTCCGCTTCTCGGAGGAGTTTGAGGAGCTGAAGCACGTCGGGAGGGAGCAGCCCTGCGCGGCGGCAGACCTTCCGGTGAATCGCCCCAAGAACCGCTTCACCAATATCCTACCTTACGACCTATCCCGCTTCAAGTTGCAACCGACCGACGACGAGGAAGGTTCGGACTACATCAACGCCAACTACGTCCCAGGTCACAACTCGCCTCGGGAGTTTGTGGTGACTCAGGGACCCTTGCATTCCACCAGGGACGATTTCTGGAGGATGGTTTGGGAGAGTGCATCAAGAGCAGTGGTTATGCTGACGAGGTGCGTCGAGAAGGGAAGGGAAAAGTGCGACAGGTACTGGCCGTACGACACGCAGCCGGTGTTTTACGGAGACATTCAAGTGCAGATACTCAACGAAAGCAGGTATCCAGACTGGAATATATCGGAGTTCCGAGTGGCCAGGGTAAGTTCTGCTCTTTCGTGATGCGGTTTGCTTATTACACTAATGACTTGTTGTTGCAGGGCGATCAGGCACGAATAGTACGTCACTTCCACTTTACGACGTGGCCTGACTTTGGCGTCCCCGACCCTCCACAGACCCTCGTCCGTTTCGTGAGAGCCTTTCGAGAAAGAGTCGGAATAGACCACAAGCCGATAGTCGTACACTGCAGGTGAGTGATCGCATAGTTCGCCAACGGAACGTCATAATTAAACCTGCGTCTCTCTTCAGTGCGGGTGTTGGCAGATCAGGAACGTTCATCGCACTGGACCGTCTGCTGCAGCACATTAAGAAGAGCGACTCGGTTGACATATTCGGTATGGTGTACGGGATGAGGAAGGAGCGGGTGTGGATGGTGCAGACGGAGCAGCAGTACATCTGCATCCACCAGTGCCTGCTGGCCGTCCTGGAAGGGAAGGACTCTGATCTGATGGCACCCGGCGGCGGAGGCGTCGCCCAGAACGGCATCGGAAACAACGCGGCCGCCGCAGGGAGGGAGATACATCAGAACGACGCCTTCGAAGGTCTGACCTCCTCGGCCGTGGCCGCCCTCACCATTGTCAGGGCAGCCACCTTGAGGATTTTCAGGCCCGGGGAAATGTTGCTCGCTCGGCTCAGAAAAGCCCTGTCACACTCGTAGCATGCTTTTATTGAAGACAGATTCAAGACCGACAAGCATGAAATGCCCTATGGATATCTACATATCCGCTGAATCTCCGCCGGATATTTCGATATCCATAGGATGTCACATGTGCTACTGTGCGACAAAATTTGTTCTTGACATTCTGACTTCAATTAAGCGAAATTTTAATAACGACTGATTTTTAAAAATAAAGATGGCGTATCAAAATTTGGTTGGGGGAAAAAAAAGGAACTTGTCCCGGGAATTATAGGTAAGGGGGAGATGACATAAGAGCATGCGTTGGACCGAAGCTTAGTCGGCAGCATCTTACGACTAATGTTGTGACATTAACGTTTTAACAAAGTGTGATATCCGACTGCGGAAAGTTTGGCAAGTGACGAAATCTAACCGTAACCGCACATTGTAAGGCATGGCCTGAAAACCCTTTTTTTTTTGCGATATTTTTGATTGTTTTTAACGCTAATTGTGAATGCTAATTACCGCCTCTTTGTTTTCTTTCCAGACGACGAAGGCATAGCCGAATCGGGGATGTAAATGAAGAGATTATGAACAATTTTTTATGTGAAGGCTGTGAAGCGTGTGTCTTCCCCCCCACGAACTACTAGAGAACGAAAGATCTTCAAGAATCAGTACTTAAAAACTCGAGGCGAGTGAAACTCGATGCCGCTTACGACACAAAAAAAAAAAACAACCTGAAATGTCCAAGAGATTCCAGTATTTTATACTCTGCTTGTTTGTTTTATACGCTCGGAAACTAATGGGCGAGTGAGAGATTTACAAAAAAAATATCGTCGTTGGTATTATTATACAGAGATTAGATTTTATAAGGGGAAAAAAAAAGAAGAGATTATTATCTGCATAGTTTAACCTTAACTGGCAGGGACCATTTTTTGTTTGTTTTGGGGTCTGCGAATCTCAGGAACGTTTCATTTTTTAAAAAAAATTACCATCATTGTTTTAATAATAATTATGGTGTGGTACAAAAAAAACAAAGACGTAGTGCAATTGTTGTACTTAAGAAATGATGGGGGGAAAAAATACTTAATAATTGAAAGGGTTGATTGGGTTAACTAACATGTTTTTATTCTTTATTATTATTATTGTTAAAAATTATTGCAGTAAATGAAGTGCTATTTAGTACTTTTTGATGTGCTTATTTTTTCCTTGTTAAAAATTGTTTTGCGATGAATGTTGCGGACAGCGATTTTTTTTTTCGTGTGAAATTAAAGCGGGGCGTACACCTTGCGGATAAATATTCGGCTACAGCTCGACTCCTTTGAATTGCGCCAAAACGATCAGGAAAGTGATGCATGATGTTGCCATCTGTGAAATATTGAACATTATGTACGTTCCATGTTTTGCGATTGAAAAGTACGTACCGTAACTATGATACTGCTGCGGATTTGGAAAAACCAAGCGGAGATCTCGGCTTTGTTGTCGGATATTTGTGCGACCAATGCTTGGAACTGAAATTTGCTGTCCAAGTCGAATGATGATATGTCGACTCCGCGAAATCCAGGCATAGAAGCCGAGGCCTGTAATTAGGATTTTAAAAATGTGACATACTTAAAGCGAGTGTTAACCGTACCTCTTGCGGCAATCGCTCTAAAACGCATGTGACCAGGAATAGTACGATCACTCTCGGCAGGAGGAATCCAAGGTGACGGATTGTATTTTGTGGCGATCCGGAGTTTAGGAGGACCTCAGCAGCTGTCAGAGTAACGTCCACGAAGTAGTACAAGTACGTGGCGGCTATTGGAATGCTGTAGCAACTATTCGTGGTGCGGACCAGATTACAGAGGATGTTGTAAACGCCGCTGATTTGGGTCAATCGTGGCGGAAACTTCCTGTTCCTGTGGTTCGATTGGGAGATGGTTTGCGGCAGATACGCAATAACTGATTCAATGTGGGTGTTGACCAGCTTGAACCTGGCTCGAATCGACTCGGAAAAGAACACAACTTGCATCAGCAACACCAACGATATCTGACGCCCCGTTTGGTTCAGCAGCTCAAATATGACGGGCATCCAAAATGAGCCGTAATGAAACGGGTGGTACGCAACTGAAAATGCGACTATCCCAAAAAAGTAGGCCAAAAACAATGTAGTTGCGGCTCTGGCAATACTTTGCGCTTTTTGGTTCGCATCTTCATTACCGCCGTAAATTTGGTCAAACTCTTCGAACGTTAGGAGCAGTGTACAAACTCGGTGGGAGTTGGATGCAAAGGCTATGTACATGGCGACCATGGTGCACGTCATGTTTAGGATATTGAACATGTGTAAGGAGTGGATGACGCTGTTCAGCGAAAACATGTTCCTCCAAGGCGTGCAAGTGAGCCATGCGACATTAGCCGCAATGCACACTGTCGGCACAATTACGAGCAACGCCCACTTTGGGGCATACCGATCGGTCCTAACGACAAAAAATATGCCAAATATTCGGGACAGCCCAGCCAGTGAACCAAACGACTCGTAGATACCCACAGGAAGGTCCGAACCTATCAAAGCCATATCGGAAAACCGTTCACACTCTGAACCGACTGCGGTATTGCGCACGTAACGACCACGCCTTCATGTTGGATGAATCGCCTTTTTAAAAAAATCAATGATTTTCATACATCGTCAATACCTCGTCAGGTGTTAGCAAACAGGCGTGTACTTCAATAACTCAAAAGTTTTATTGCTCCATAAATATTGGCCGCATTGACCACACACTGGCAATTATTTCACTGTACAACCACACGCTCTTGTAAAACTCACGCCGAACCTAACGTCTCTAAAAAGAAGGGTTCGTCATGATTGCAATGCTGCTATAATTAGGCAGAAAACACGCCATCAATCCAAATAAGCCGTTTGTAAACTAGGAAGAGGATTAAAAATATTACAATAATAATAATAATTTTTTAAAACAATCAGACTGCAGATCATATTTCCAGTCGTAAATCCTTTTAATAGGTTTTTTTTCCCCGGGGGCTGATTCCTTAAAAATTTGTCAAAATTTGTAACGAGTGCCTACATTTTCAAAAAAAATTACACTTTTTGCGTACGATAATAACCAACCGGATTTTTAAGTCATGATTGGTATATTCTTCCTATTTTTTTAATATGCATAAAACGCGAACTCATATCAACAGTGCATCACAAAAGAAACGATCAGCCTTAAAAAGACGCCTCAATTATTCCAGACGGCAGACGAGGTCCTCTTCATGTATCCCTTCCCCTTTCCGAAGATCTCCTCCAAGCGGAAGGTCTGCGGAGGAGGGCCGAAGATGTCCTCGGCACCGATGACCTGCTGAGCAACCAGGACCTTATCCAGCCACTTCCCAGAAGCCCACTCCGGGACGTACTTCTTGGGCTGATCCTCATCGTCCGTCGAATCATCCGAAGCGATGTCCGCAATATCGTAATTGTTGGCCTTATCGCCTGAAGGACGCCGAGGAGCTGGAAGCTCATCGCGAGTAGGCGTCACCTGGAAATTTGTTTTGTTAGATCCGCAATTTGTACCGTGTAAACGAAGGAACGTACCTGGTATGACGCCGGTGCCTCCTTGGTGAATGTCGAATTAGCGTCCAACGTGAAAGTGGAGTTGGCGTCTTTCATGGCGGTGCTTTTGGTGACGGGATTGGCGGAATCCTTGGTGACGGTTGTATCCATTGTGAATGTGGAGTTAGCCGCCTTTGTAAAAGTGGCATCAGCGTTTTCCGCTGCCACGACAGGTGGGGTTTCAGCAGGCGGCTCTTCCTCGACGATCACGCCCGTCTTCTGGTTAACCTTCTTGCTGTGCTGTTGCTTCAGAAGCGCCTTTCGCATCGCAACCGGAGTCGCAACTTTCTTCTGCGCCTCCGCCTCCTTAGCCTCGAATGCGTCTCTCGCTTCCTTCTGCTTTGTCTCCTGATGCTTCCGTGCCCTCATGGCCCTCTGAGCGTCTGCCTCGTTGCGCAGCCGCATCTCTTCCGCCTTCCGCTTCTGCAGCTCCTCCTTCTTGCGTCTGGCCTCCGCCTCACGCTCCTCCCAGGCAATCAGCTTGCCGGGCGTATCCTTCATCTTAGCATTATTACTCAGGGTGCGAGTCTTCAGCCTTTTGATCCGCTCCTGAATCGCAGGGGATGGGTCGCCCACACGCTTCTTCGGCACCTTGGCCACTCGCAGGACTTGCTTGGCTCGGGCGATGCTCTTCCGGGCCAGACGCTGCCCGACGGACAGGCGGCTGCTGGACAGACGCGGCTCTGAGGCCACACCGCTCTGTACAGCTTCTTCATAGGCTGCGACCTTTGCTTTGACCGACCCTGGACTTAGTTTAGGTGGAGGCTGCGTTGGAGTCACCTTCTCCGCTGTTGCTGTCTTGTGGCTGGCTGGCACATGCATCGGCGGAGTCAGCTTACTCCCCGACGGCTGATTCTGATTGGGAATTGCAATGGCTTCTGGCTTACGCATACGAGATCTGGTCATCCTCATCGGTGGTGACTGCTCCGGAGACGGCGGGGAGACCTTGGCCTTCTTGGCTGGAACTACCTTCTCGACTTCAGCATCCGCCTGTGGTTAAAAACTATTAGTAAGTGTCCGTACACAACGGCTGATTTAGTACGTACCTCATCCAGCTCCTCCAACGGCTGTTTGACATGCGATGACCTGAGTTCCTCCTCACTAGGTTGCCGGAGCTTCGTGGCCGACTCCAGCTCTCTGACTCGAGACATCCGCACAAGAGCCATGTCCGAGGCTTGCCGCCTGGGCCGCGTGGACAGCCGTGGCTCCGGTTCCGCATTCCGAGTCTGCTCCAGCCTGGTTGTCCGCTTGGTCCGCCTCTTCCTCTTCAACCCAGGAGTGGACGGCAGCAGAGCATCATGCTTGGTGAGTGCGGCAAAGTCTCTCTTGACCTGCTCCAGCCAACTCATGTTGTCCTTGCTCATTTCCAAGATTGCGTTCATATGCACTCTGACGGTGCTTACATTTGCGAGCGACCCTATGTGACCCATGAATCGCTCCACGCCGCGGTTGTACGCAGCAACTCCAACGTCCCCCATCGTAAACTCTATCTGCTGGAGAATCAATCATAAACGCTGTAAGCATTATCAGAATGTACTATCCGTGACAAAACGGTTGGGCCACTTTCGCCTGACATTTTCGGCCCAAACTTTTTTGTCGCCGATAGTAAAAAGCGGGCCATTCTTTTTGTCGCCGATAGTAAAAAGTGGCTCAAACTTTTTGTCACAGATAGTAAAAGGCGGGCCAATGTTTTTGCCGCAGATAGTAAAAAGTGGCCCAAACTTTTTGTCACAGAAAGTAAAAAGCGGCCCAAACTTTCTGCCGCAGATAGTAAAAAGCGGGCCAATCTGTTTGTCGCAGATAGTAAAAAGTGGCCCCAAGTTTTTGTCGCAGATAGTAAAAAGCGACCCAAACTTTGTCACAGATAGTAAAAAGCGGCCCAAACTTTCTGCCGCAGATAGTAAAAAGCGGGCCAATCTTTTTGCCGCAGATAGTAAAAAGTGGCCCAAACTTTTTGTCGCAGATAGTAAAAAGCGGGCCAATCTGTTTGTCGCAGAAAGTAAAAAGCGGCCCAAACTTTTTGCCGCAGATAGTAAAAGGCGGGCCAATCTGTTTGTCGCAGACAGTAAAAAGCGGCCCAAACTTTTTGTCACAGATAGTAAAAGGCGGGCCAATCTTTTTGCCGCAGATAGTAAAAAGCGGCCCAAACTTTTTGCCGCAGATAGTAAAAGGCGGGCCAATCTTTTTGTCACCGATAGTAAAAAGTGGCCCAAACTTTTTGCCGCAGATAGTACAAAGCGGCCTAAACCTTTTTGTCACAGATAGTAAATAGCGGCCTAACTTTTTGCCGCAGATAGTATACAAAGCGGCCAAAACCTTCTTGTTGCAGATAGTACATAAAAATGACAACATATTTGTGCATATTCTAACCACGGTTAATCTTACACAGTTTAATCCACTAATTGGCTTTAAATTAGTGCGAAACTTGTCCATAATGGAACATTTTTGTTCCATGTTCCATATATAAATCGAACAAAAAAAAAATCAGCCCAAAACTTCTCACCTGCAGCTGACAACTCTTGAAGACCTGAGCCCCGAGGCAACCGGGGGCTGCCCACAGCAGCTAAGTAGAACCTTCGTCTGGTTGGGAACAGAACCCCACCAAAAAATGGGCCCGAAGAGAAGAAAGGAGCCGAACACGTCTCGTGGAACTGGAACGACCGTTGGCCAAAAAAGAAGGGAAAGGGAAGGGAAAAAAAAAACGGACCGATTTTGAATTTGAAACAAGGTTGCCAGATGCACCACCGAACAACTCGCCAATTAATGGTGACATTTAAACAAAAAAAAGTATGTTAAAATAAGTTAAAATTATTAACACACTTAATTAGTTAATTAAATAATTTTGTTAGTAAAATGTGTGTCGGTCGAACATTTTTAGCGGGTGCAACAGTTTACGATGCGTTCAAGTGTTAATAATTAATATTTAATGGCGTACAACCAGATGTACTTTGTAAAATTAAAAGTGCTTTCTTTCTTCATTTAAAAAAGTGAAAGCTTAGGTTCGTGTTTTTGCTGATCTGGCAACCCTGCGTCGGGGAGAGTCGGGAAAGGAAAGGAAAAAAAAAGAAAGAAAAAAAAAAAAAAGGAACGGGGCGAGTGGAACATTATTAGGACTGGAAGTTCCTCCTCGCCCAGGGTCTTTGCCGTACCCTGCAAGTTTTTAATTAATTAATTTTTGAGGGGTTTTTGCCGGGGCTGGACCCGGGGGGTTGGGCTGCCCCCACCCACCTGGGCCTATTCCTCTCCGAAATAAGGGGACCACCACCACCATCAGGGCCCCAGAGGAAAGAGGGGCCGAAATGAGTGCCAATTGACACGAGGTGGGTACCTGTTCCATCGAATCATTTTTATGGACCGAGAATTGATTGGGAACAAAACAAGGCAAAGAACCCGGTACTGTGTGGGACAAAAAGTAAGGGAAAACAGGCGTGAGGCAGGCCCACACTGGAAAAAAGAGCCTGCGTCCGGAACCATTCCGTCCAGTTCATTAAATTATCCTCCTGAGACCCCTGGTACAGTATACTGTACCTTTGGTTTTTCCAGCACCTTCTGACTAACTCAAACGCGTTAACAAAAAAAACAAAAACAAAGGTACAGTATACTGTACCAGGGGTCTCAGGAGGTTATTACACATGTACCTAGTAAGTGTAGTAAGTAAATGTATACTAAGTAATTGGGAGTAAGTGTAAATACTTGTAAGTGTAAGTAATAATAATAATCCTGGGGGTAGTGCTTGACCTTACGGTATTCAGCACGGACCTTTATTGTGTCGTCGTACACATTTTGGAACCTTGTTGCGAAGCACCCGGGCCCACGGGCAGGATGACAGGAGGGGATGTGCAAGGTGCAGAGCAATGTCTTTATGTGGCCATTTTTAGTGAACTCCCCCGGGTGGTTTAGTCTGTGGAAATACCACCCGAGACGAAGCCAGAGATGACCCCGAACTCTGCACGAGATGAAGGGGGTGTCCCCGGGCTGGGATCGAACCCGGGACCTTAACATCCGTGGGCGCATACGTTACCACAGCGCCACTCCGTCTCCCCCTTGTAAGTGTAATAAGTACTGTACTTGTAAGTGGAGTAAGTGTAAGTACCGTACTTGTAAGTGTAAGTCCTGTACTTGTAAGTGTAAGTTCTGTACTTGTAAGTGTTTGTCGAGTAAGTACCGTACTTGTAAGTGGAAGTGGATTAAATTAGTATAAGTACTCATAACTAATTAGTGTGTAAGTACTTGTAAGTTAGTAAGTGTCAGTCGAGTAAGTGGAGTAAATTAGTACGTTTAAGAACTGGTAACTAATAAGTGTAAGTACTTGTAAGTTAGTAAGTGTAAGTACTTGTAAGTTAGTAAGTGTAAGTACTTGTAAGTTAGTAAGTGTAAGTACTTGTAAGTTAGTAAGTGTCAGTCGAGTAAGTGGAGTAAATTAGTACGTTTAAGAACTGGTAACTAATAAGTGTAAGTACTTGTAAGTTAGTAAGTGTAAGTACTTGTAAGTTAGTAAGTGTAATTACATGTAAGTGCCGGTTTCGCCAAGATCAGTATATAAAACCTAGGTTCTTTTGGAAAGTCCGTACAAATATGTAGTGATTTTCTCGGATTTTCTGGGGGGGAAATTGTTTTATCATGTACAGCGCTCATGTCTAACGAAATTACCGATTCGATAGCTCCTAACAGATCGTTAGCCACATTTAAAGGGATCCATTAGTAGGAGCTATCAGATCTGTAATTTCGGCTGGTGCAATGGGGCATCAGTAACCAACCGTAAGTAAGTGTAAGTTAGTAAACACTAGTAAGAGAGATTGGAAATTGGCTGCAGTTTGTGCAGGTTGGCCTTGAAGGGATTGTTATGTTGATTACCAGGCTAATGTCGTTGTCGCCGGATATTGAAATGCGAGTAGCTCCGCTGCCCTTCAGTGTTCCAAGTCCAAGGACTTGCTGGACGTAATTATTATCAGGGGAAGTTGGAGTTCATCAGCACCAACTCGCTTGCATGTGCAACGCGTGATCTTTTCTAGTACGTTCAATGGCAATGACACGTGCGACGTGAACACACATGGAGTTGCGGATACTGCATGATATTTTCTCTAATTACTACATGCGATTACTGGCACCGTTATTTACAAGTGTGATTTATGCCTGTAGCATGTCACATAAATTTATGTATGTACAGGCATAGCACATGAAAATTACAATGGGAAGCTTCACAGGTTTGTGTACATGCCCCAGACATTTGGCCGAGACTGTACGTACATGCACCTGCTCCATTGTTTCCGAGTCATTGTCTATGTGCAGTGGGTGAGTCAACATGTATCCTGGCTGGCCTAGTGTAATTACCTCATTGATACACTTGAACGGGGCATATTTTATGTACATAAACGCTCTGTACACTGTTTATGTCAATATTGCATGTCAGATACATGAAGTATATATCTGTACTGATGGGGTATCTTTTAGTGCGTCTCTTTTTTTCACACGGCCTGGTTACGATTGTGTTATCATTTTTGCTGCTTTTTAAACAGCCGAGTCGCTTTATGTTTTAAAGGTTCATATCTCCATCGACTGTTGCGTCACCATACACAGTTTCTGTGTTTAGTCACTCGCAAATGGAAGTCTGGGTGACTCATTTGGTTGGATCATGCCCACAAAAGAGGTAACTGAGCCCAGCAGGATTTTATTTGTCAATCAGGTCAGTCTGGGTTGATTAGTGGATTCATTAGCGGTTTTTGTTGTGAACCAGTGATAGCCTTTTCATAGCTTTGTTTTTCCAAAGTTGGTCTGTTCTTTGGAGATAATTTCATACCACGTGATGAAGGCTTTTGGCTGGAAAAGTCAGGAAGATGTGACTCACCTTTGTGTGTGACTCAGAGTCGCTATGACATTGTGATGTGCGCAAGCATTTATTTAATGTGATTTTATTTTCTTCAGGATGGTGGAGTTGGGTGGTGGATGCGAATGTGTGGCGGTGACTCATCTTCATCAGCATCCTCTTCCTCTACCTCCTCACCTGCCAACCACCATCGCAGGGGAAGGATCATGCGTGGGAGGGGCAGCGGGGGAGGAGATGGGGAGGGGTCTCCCAGCAGCGGAGCAGGGGACGAGGGGGTTCTAGTGGTGAAGAGTGCGTCTTCAGGCGGCGGAGGAGGGATGGGCAGCTGGGCCCAGAGGATGCACCGGAGGGCAGCCACTATCGGAACGGTGGTCACCTCCTGCGGCCATCCGGACGTTCCTGCTTATCCTCCCAGGCTTGAGAAGTCAGTACGCCTTCAGGTACATTCCTTCTGATTTTACCGGCTGCTTATTACAGAGTGAAGTTTGGCGTCCCTTTGGAGGAGGTTTGCCGCAATGATATCCCAGGTCCGTTGCTGGTTATGGTCCTGAAACTGAACAAGGAGGGACCTTGGAAGAAGGATGTTTTCCGTGCGCCAGGCCATGCGGCCAACATGAAGAAGCTAGTCCACTTCCTCCAGACAGGCCGGCTTGTCAACATTGACAACTTCTCCACCTACACGATAGCGTCAGTGCTCAAGAAATTACTTCGCAAGCTGCCAGGCGGGGTGTTTGGACGTGAGGGGGAGCGATCCTTGTTCCAGCTTCTCCAGATGGATCGGCTGGAAGATCAAAGAGACCACATCCACCAGCTGGTCACCTCCTTGCCGGTTCCGACCCAGCATTTGCTGGTGCTGTTGTTCGGAACCTTCCGAGTGATTGCCACCAACGCAGAGAGGGCCAACACGGGGATGACCTCTGAAGCGCTGGGTGTCTCCGTAGCACCGTCTTTCTTCCACAGCTGCGTGTCGGATGGAAAGCAAGCCAAGATGGAGGATGTCGTTCGGTTTAAGGTGAGCACTTCTTACATGTTGCTATATACGGGGGGGATAAAGGGCAGTTATTAATTATAGGAATATTGGTGCTTATCTAGTCTGGTTATTACTCTCTACCAGCTCTAGTCAGTTCTCACCAGTTCTCTCAAATTTCCACGTAGTACCTTTCCTTAACGTTCACCCGATCTCGGTTTGTTCTCTCTGACCAATCCTTTGCAAGTTCTCATGAATGCGGATATCGGATCTGCGGTTCATGTAGACATTCTGTGGGTTCTAGCCGATTCCTGCAACCGTTCTTGTTAGTCCTTCATATTGCATACAAGTTACTAGCATCTTGAATTTGCTCTTCTTGACCTTGTAGGGCAGGATGGGTTTTTAAAATAGATTACAGTATTTTCCCTCTTGCCTTTTTTTTTTGTAGATTAAGGTTATGAATAAGATCACGTAGTTTGTAGCATTGTGTAACTTTTAATCCGGAAAGGTTCGGATGTTTCAGTGGATGCACAGTTCGAAGGCCTTTTTTTGGGGGGTCACTTGTAGTCCGAATTTTAAAAAGCAGCATTGATTTTATTGAAACTAACTTCTGGGTTCAACCGCTGTTACGTAGCGGCATGAATGGACATAACTGCTTTGTGTAAGTGGTGCAGACTGAAGGGGAAGCCATTGTTATTGGTACCGTCTATTTATGGCTCTACACTTGCATAGTTTCTAATTCTGGCCTCCAATCCTCCTTCAAGGATGCTTATGCTACAAGTGCAAACGACCTCTTTTGATTGTGGGTTTGGATTTTAGTGTCATTGCTCTTTTATTATAAGCAATGCTGCGGCCAATGTCTTTTGATATCGTTATTTGCTAAAATGCGAAAAGAGGCCTTTCATGACTGTGACTACTGAAACATGTTGTATGTCAGGTAAAAACGCTCTTGCATTAATAACAAGATCAAGAATGCATTTGTACGTACTGTCACTTTTGTACGCCATGGTTAGCTTGATACAAAAATGGCTGCTTGATATTTTTTGGAACTCGGCATCACAATATGCTGTTATCAGTTCTTGAGCCGTAATCAGTAATTCATTCAGTTTGATTTTAGTGGTGCAAAATGTTTTCTGTGTTTGAAACAAGTGTCAAGACTAGAACCGACGTAATTTGCGATTTCCTTGTGAGTAAACTTTTCGAGAATATTCGTTGAATGTCTTGGTAACATTTAGAGTAATCCATATGATGTCAGTTTATTGCAGGCCCTTGAACATTTTAAGCATGAAGCTCGATACCGTGGGATATTTAGAATGTAAGATATTGATTATTATTTTTTCCCCCCGTAATAATCACACCTGACATTATTTGCATCCGTGTGTTGCCGTGTAGAGACTTATGGCAATGGGACATATTCCGTGTAGTTTCGTTAGGAGCATAATTATGTGTAAACGAGGCTGACTTAGTTTGTAGTTACTAAGGGCTTTTTTTTTTCAAGAGATCTAATTAACTTTTTTGGGGGCTACTGCATTATGTGCTGGAGAAAGAGTAGTTGTAGGGAAATTGTGTTATTAGTAAATAAAATGTAAAGTTTTAACATGTAGGGCGTGTGTAGTTAAAATATGTTGATTGGCAAATAATTATTTAACTAACATTTAAAATTGTTTGTACTTGAAGGTTTTGTTACAGCTAATTAAGGTCTGATTTCATTTTCAAGTGAAAAAATTACGTAAGAAAAGTGACTAGGATATTTTCAAAAGCCTCTTGATATGATCAAAAGGAAAGGCTTTTTTATTTTTTTAAAAATGCTTCCGCCATTCGTTGATAATAAATGTTGATCTCACTGTTTCCATCCCACCTCCAAATAATATTATCAAGGCGGAAGTGGATGTAAGTACAGGCAGATAGATGCAAAAAAAAAAAAAGCAAAAAGCAAAAAAAAAATCCCAAACCAAAGTATTGTTGTGCAGCATGTTGGGAAGTGCATCTTGCTCACATTATTTTTCCATGTGTCACGAGGCTAGGCAGTAACAAGCGCAAAAAAAAAAATTGTTTTTAATTGTTGGCCCGTTTCACTCAGTGTGTAATTAGTAGAGAGCATGCGCATCTTTTCAGTGTAATTCTTGCAGCTGTGTTTGTTCCTTTTTTTGGTAGACTTTAAAAAAAAACTTGAACCATTAAAAAAAAATGTGGGAGAGGAGAAAAAAAAGTTTGCATGTTATCACAAGTTTAGGAAAAGCTGATATGGATTGAGAGTATTTTTTTTGTCTGTTCTCTGATGTGGGGCACAAATTCGTTTTGAATTAATTAAATTCATGCGGTACTTGTCTCGCATTAAAACTTCCAATTCGTCTTCATTCAATTCATTTCCCATTTATGTTCAGGTCGATTCATAGCCATTATTTTTTTTATACTCAGCTGTGCTCTCTCGAGTGGTGCGTTGCGCAAATCAATTCAGATCCAAATTGTGCCCATCGTTAGTCTGAAATTAATTAACTTGAACTTGGTGTAAGTCCTGGAATCATGACTTGATCTTGCTTGTGCGCTAATTAATGCACGCCAGATCAATCTGAAGAATGTCATTTAATGAGAAATGCGAACTCTATGAATATTGTTAGCGATACGTACAGCTTGCAGCCACTAGCCTCCAACTGAGAGCTTCGTATGCACTTAATGTCAATTATCCTACACCAGCATTTAATTGGAGCTAGTGGTTTAGCGAAAGAGTTGTCAATTTGTGCGATCCAAATCAGCTTAAAAGTGTATGTGTAGGTGTTGGTTCACGAATGGAATTATTTTTAGCTTGTCTTAACGTAAAACTTTTTGTGTGCTGCATTGGGATCAGGTGGCCACCAAGATAATGAAGTTCCTGATTGATAACTTTGGCGTGAGCAACCTGTTTGGGCGCGAGAACTACGAGTATTACGCCCGTATCACCGGCCGTATTCTCAAGGTGGAGGAGGACTGGATTTTCAGCTTCAGATACCCACCAGATGCACTTGTCTCGCGTGAGTGATTCTTCTCTCATTCGTGTTAAGCAGCGATTTTTTGGGGGGTGTAAAATGTGGACATATGTTCTTAACGAGAATTTTTGATTTGTTAGTATGTAATAGTAAACATGTTGGTCCAGAACTCCGATATTATTGTTGTAAACGATATCTTCTTCATCAGAACCAGCGTCACTTTTTTTTTGTAATGTCATACTGTTCAAGGAGGAAATTCACTCGGTCCAGCAGCTGTTATTTTGCATGAAAAGGCAGAATTCTTAGTTTAATATTTTCTGGAGTTCTGACCAACCATCTCTGGAGTGAAATAGTTATTAATTAGCATACAAACAAAGTATCTAATTACTTACCATGCGATTAATTCATTACTGTACTTTCCAGCTGTAGTGTGGATTTGCGTTAAATAGTTTTTTAACTTTCAGCTGACCTAAGGATATGATCAAAATTGATGAGACTTTTTTGCTCTGTGCACTTCAATTTTTTATTTGGAATCTAGCATTTTGGCAATTTGAAGCATGATTGCTTTCACTGTTGTTTATTTTGGGACACCCACAGGCCTTGCTCTTGACGAGAGTGGCAATGAGTTTTAAAAAGAGGAAGTAATTTCTCGAGTAGCAATGACAGTGTGTGTACATGTGCGTTTGTGCTTTTTTTTTAATTTTTATTATTGATATGATGAGGCTTCTTCATTATTTTTTTTTCATGACCATTTTATTATTTTATTATTATTGTTATCATTATGATTTTTTTCCCCTTGTCCGTCTTTTTTGCTGCAGGCCACTTGTCAATGGAGGCCGAAAAGACTTGGTTGCAATATGAGAGTGAGAGGTGGGGACTCAGACTCGATTTGGAAGGTAGGGATTAGTATTGGTTGTGTTCAGTTCTTTCCCAAAAAAAAACAACTTCATTTTTTCTCTCTACCTCTCTGCCTGCTGCATATTTTTTCTTTTTTCTTTTCGTGTCTTTCATCTTGATCTTTTTAGCCTACTGCTTTGATCTGATTGTCTCGTTTGGCTTTTATTGCTGCAGGCGCAATAGGTGTTTTAGTCACATGTGCTTTAGATATGCGATGCATGCTGCTTGTTTTCCATGCTAATTGATGATAACTAGTCTTCATGGGTGTGCAGTGCATAACAGGATTGAAATCAGGATGTGTAATTGGCCGTGATGAGACCCTGTTAAAGATAATTATTTTGTTGTCTGATGGCCATTAATGGCTGTTGCAATTTGTTTGAGCCTTTGTCACTTATTGAAATGTTGACAAAATTGATGGGGCAATTTCATCTAATAGTTCTGTGGGTCTTGTTTATTTGGAAATCTTTGGAATAAGAATGAATTAATAATTACGAGACATGTAAACTGTCGAATATTACGGAAATACGTGAACGACATGAAAGTAGATTTGTATTTGGACAATCGAAGGATTCATTGCCAGAATGGAAAAACGTAGAGCCAATATGGTGAATGGATATTTCATTTTTAGTGGACAGTTATTGCCGAGTAAATTATGCTGATTGATACGCCAACCTTTCCTTATTTAAATGCAAGTTGCAAGCTTTGGCATTCCCTATCTCCAATTATGATTCCGTTGATAACATTCTTGCTTCCGCATTGCCTCCTGAACAATGCATGCGCACTTTGATTTATTGTTTCCAATTAACTTGTTGGTAACCTCCCAAAGTGATAGACTCATCTTAGAGGTAGTCTGTTAGCCTGTGTCTCACTCGTAGACACCAAATGCGGTTTGTAATACCTGATGTGTTTTTCCAGAGAGCCTTGATGGCGCAGGCTCCAGCTCGGCCCCGCTCTCAGGTGTGGGTGGCGGAGAAAGTGGGGTGGGCGGAGGAGGAGGAGTGTCGCCTGTGGCCGGGGAGGCTGCCGGAGGAAGTGGGTCGCTTGGGATCATCCCGGAAAACAGCCTCTTGGGAAGTTACCCCAGATTGAGTGTTAGCCTGGAGGAGAATGGGCTGTTCCAGGGTGCTTCTGGAGAAGCAGGGGGCGGAGGGGAAGGGGGAGGAAGGTCGCCTTCGTCAAGCGGATCATCCAGTCCCCACATGACCCTAGAGGAGCTTAAGCAGGTCAACCGTTATGCCGAGAGCACAAAGAGCCTCTCGTTTCTCCCGCAGGTCAGTACTCTCAATTTTGATCGCATGTACATAGCATGGTTGTACATAGGCATTGCCTTTACCCACTTGCCCCCCCAACCGCCACCCCACCCATCCTCTTTTCACTTCCTCCCTCCGAAACTTGGCTTAGCATGGCAGAGAGCGGCCTGGGAAGGAAGGATGGACGGGATGGATGCCGGGACAGTCGGACTTGGGAAGGAGGAGCTTCCAGCCGTGGAAGGTCAGTCACTTGGGGCTGCCTGCACAAACCGCACCTCTTTCAATGGTCTAACCCTCTTTCACTTATTTGTTAGCTGCATGCACATTGTGCACAACCCGCAATTCACCATCTGCTCTGGGACGGTGGTGAATTGGATGGGTTAGCATGACCACTTGTATAATTATGCAAAATTATGTTTAATGAGGTATGTGTATCATTAGATTTAACATACTAACACCCAACAGGAAGTTGCTTTGTTCAGTAATTGGCAACGTGACTAGGGGATTCTGCTATGTGATGCACTAGTCAGAAGTGAAACGGTGGCATAAGTCGGCATTTTTGCTGCTGTTGGTTTGCATTAAATTTATTGTGAAACGGTACGATGATGATAAATTTGCACAATTTGTCATCATGTTTGCGAATTGTCTCCCACTGCTAATATGGCTTATGCTGATTAATGCAGAACTATTGGATTCCCTGGCCAGGTCAAGGTGCTAAATAATACTGTAAAACTCACAATGGGCTAACCTTATGTGTACGTGAAGGGGCTTTGATCTCACAAAGGAGCGATAAATGCCTTAATTGTTTTCTGTCTTGCGCAATGAAATTGTGAGCTATCATTGGATTTTTTTGAGAGAGATTAAGAAATACATATGATTTGTCGCAAGGTTGAAACCTGAACGACCCTTCCAGTGGTTAACTTACCGCTCAGAAAGCTTAGCAGGTGCTGAATTTAAGTTGTACATACTCCCATGTGTGTGTGTGGTTGAAGCGAAAGTGGCTTGTGGGGGATAAAAATGTATGGTGCGAGAGATTGGACGTTTTTGGTGTGTGGACACATGTGTTATTGACTGGGTCTCTGTCTCTCTCTGGGTCTGTTCTCCCCCCCTCCTCCCCCGATCCGTCCCTCTCTTCTCCTCCCTTTGTCTGTGGCATATGGGGGCTGCAGGTCCACGAGAGGCAGGCAGCCCGCATGCGCACCCGTTCGGAGTGGTTCCTGTCCCCACTGCAACTGCACCAGATGCACCAGCAGATGACCCAGCAAATGCACCACTTGGGGGTCCGCCCTCAAAGTGCCATCTTGGAGGCGGACTCCGACACCTCCCTGCACGTCCTCAGGGAAGAGACTGGTCTCGCCAACCAGTGCCAGCCACAGGGGATGGTCATGATGCACAGAGGTCAGGGGTCATCCAAGCCCTCCCTGTCGCCTGCTCAATAAAACGGTGCATTCAGTCTTGTGAGAGATGGGATTTGGCTCAAGTCATGTTGGGTCCAAAGATTACCGTCAGATGTGGGGGAAATTCATTGGGTTTTTTTTTTTTGTTCCGTACTCTGTCCCAGCTCCCGTTTCCGTTCGCTCCGGCTTTTTTTTTGTGTTGACTGTAAGGTGAAATTTACTAATTCCGACCCCATGTGACCGGCGGATGTTATCCAACCTATCGTTGGGACTGAAATGCACTATTTATGTCTGCTTTCTGTTTGCTGAATTTGGGTTTGATGTGGGATTGTTTGCTGCTAGGATTGTGCATGTCCTTTCCGTTGGCAATAAGGTCAGGACATTTCGGGTAATTTTTTAGAACACATTGCTCTCTAACATGCGATTTAACGACTTGCATCTCAATTGCATCAATGTTGTTCTAAATCCATGTGTTACGTGTTTGAGGTGCTTGATTTTTTTAAAAGCGCTTAGGTTGCTCAATTATGAGGAGCGAGTTTTTTTCAAATATACGTACCTTTAGCCATTAAGTTAACCAACTAACAAATTATGGAATTATGACCCTGCATTATTACTATCTTTTCTATTTTATTGTAAGAGTCGACTTATGACAGCTGGCCGTACCAGGGAGCATATACTACATAAGAGGCGCAAACTTCTGTCGGCGCCTTTGATGTTCGCGTCTCTCTGTTTGGGGCCGTTGCCAATGCTGGCGGCCATCTTGAAGTGTGGGGAACGCCAACGAGGTATAAATAGGATACTGCGTACAGGCAAAAATAGGGTCCGCCATCTATGATGGTTTTGGCGGCCATGGCAACTACACGTCGAGAACACGGGCGAATCAAAGATGGCGGACCCAATTATTGCCTGTACCCTATTTATACCTCGTTGAGGTTGCCCCCACTTCACAATGGCCGCCAGCCTTGGCAACGCCCCAAACAGAGAGACGCGGAAATCGAATGTTTGCACCTCTTATGTAGTATATGCTCCCTGGACGTACTATCAATCGCAGGAATCGTTTACATATCTGCATTGTTGTTACAGGTGGCCTGAGCGCCAGTGCTGAGTCCTTGAAGCAGCTGCTTCGCCGGACGTCCAGTCGGGATAAGGACAGGAGAATTCCTCTCAGGAGGGGGAGCAGCAAGAAGAACAAGGAGAATGGAGGGAGGGTCAGGGATGTGGGAGGAGGAGGAGCTGTGGAGGGTGGGGCAGAGGTTGAAGGAGGCGGTGCTGGGGGAGGAGTCAAGATGGAAGGGGGAGGGGCCGAGATGGAAGTGGGCGGGGCCACTGGGGAAGCAGGAGGTGCTGGAGGCGGGACTTCTTCAGAGGAACCTCCCATAACAGAGCGTGACTGCACCGAGACGGACATGCACACCTTCCACATCACCCTTACGTACAAGCCCCGGATATGACTGTCCCTCCCTCCAAAAGTACAGGGTGACTCAAAATGGTGCCGTCCAAATTTTGGCGTAATCGTATGTGTAACCTCTGCCATCACAGTGGGGTGTGCGGGGGCCATTTAGATTTGCCTGAGTGTTGTTTTTGCTGGCACCAAACAAGGGCACGTTTTGACTCATCCTGGATGTTTGCTTTCACATTCCGCAGAGACTGTCGAGTCTCTCTTTTTTTTGTGTTTCCTGATTATTATTTTTTGTATTTTCTTTTTTTGGTACCTAATGTGGGCGCCCATGATGTGCACTCGTGCTCAAAAAGTTAGGAGATCCCCCTCCTTTTATGGCGACGATCACTGTGTTAGGGATCATGGTGCTGAGTGTTTACATTGGGCGTTCCTAAGTGTTCATTTGTATTTTAAAAAAACGACCAGAGAAAAGGACCAATCACAAAAGTGGAGGAGAAAGATATGTGACCAAAGTGCCTTTTTAACCATTCCTTGTCCCCTCCCTCCCTTCTTTCACATGATTACATGGACGGATATTGAATTGTTAACATAACCAGTGACAGGCGTAATAATGTGGTAGGTCCCTTATTTGACCAAAATGCGCGGTAGCACCTTGTCTGTGCCACTGTTGGCCAGTATAAACCATGCTGGTAGATCCCACTCTTCAGCAGAAGATGTTCGTAAAATTTATGCAACCTTTTTATTTGACTATGGACAGGTGCCATAGTAGTTGAATTGCTCAGCCGCAGGTGCTACCCTCGCCTTGTGTGCGGCAAGAGAACTACTACACTTATTGCAATGGCCACACACAACACATCCCACCCTTTCCTTTACTTGTCCCCCGTTTCCAAGTGTGTGGACTCGCAACTTGGCCTCGCCTGCATTTAAAATTTTTTTGCTTTGTTGTTCAGGTGTTCAATGCACATTCCTTTTCAAGCACCTCCCCCCTTGCTATTTCCCCCTCCCACTAAAAGATTATAAAAAGTGTATTTATTATTGTATATGCTGAGGCAGGGGGGGACGGCAAGACTTTTTTTTCTAGTCGATTCCAAGCTCGTCACACAGTTCCCTTAATTTTTTTGGTTCATTTTTTTTTTTTTTCAACAGCCCAGTTTTTCATACTAGTTGTTTTTATATTTTGGCTGCATTTCCAGTATATGTTGTAACCGAACATTATTATTCAAGTACAAAGAAACAAAAGGGGGGACATTTCTTTTTTTTTTTATCGTCAAAGAGTTTCGTAAGATTGTGACAGTGACTGTGCCCTGCGGACTTAACAAAATAAATCCACGAGCAAATGTTGCCATATATGGAAGAAGAAAAGAATTATTACCGGAAAAAAAAAAAGTTCACTCCCAACAAAAAGGAGCCGTCAAGAACAAAAAAAATAAACGGTTGGATTTTTGTGTATAATCGACATGTATAGTGTATACCAAGCAGCTCACACTGCCTTCTGTGTTTTATATGGATGGTCCAATTAATTAAAAATACTGTTGGCAGGAAATGCGCATGTTTATTTTACCACAACTAGTACGCAATGTGTTTTATCTTATAATTTATTAAGTGTTAGTAAAATACAAGGCGCTATGTATGTGTTAGGCATACAAACAAAGTTGGGGGATTCAGATCTTTATATTTTTTCTGTGCGGACTAGTCTCCACCAATGAGCTTTTTCTTTGGTGCGGCTTGCTGGTGCTCGTGCTGGTCCCTGAGGTAGTAGAGGAAGAGGATCCAGTAAATGGCATTGAGGAATGCGAAGAGAATCGGGAAGAACTTCCTGGCGTAGAGGTCCAGTCTGGAGAACCCTTCCTCGTGGAGCTCTGCTCCTGCTCCGCCGCCGTCGTCATCATCCATCTTCTCCCTCCTCATCTGCTTCATCTGAGCTGCCGCCCTGGCCATGCGACGACGTGCATCTCTGGCCACCAGACGCAGCTGCTGCCATCGGGCTGGCTTCATCGGGGCATCCACATCCATCGGCTCCTCCGTCGGTGGCGTAGGAGGCACCTCAGATATGTCCACGGTGGCTGCTGCTGCAGCTGCTGCGGCCATCTTCCTCCGCTGCTTGGCCACTCTCTGGACAAAGTTGAGGACTGCGAACTCCACCAGCGAAGCGAACACGAACGCAAAGCATATGATCACGTACCAGTCCAGCGCCGTCGCATAAGACACACGAGGCATCTGCGACCTACCACCGAAGCCCAGCGTCGTCATCGACAGCACCGTTGTCACTCCTAAAAATATGACAAAAATTTGTTAAAATCATTATGGGAAAAAAAAACCTGTGTTTTTTTGGGGAGTACAGACATCCTGTACTATACAGTCTGACCCTAATTTCATGGCGACCTTGCAACTTGTACATCGTCGGTCTGGTTTCGAAAAAAGAGTGTATACAGTGGTAGTCCTTGTTCTGAACAAATAGGTCGTTGACAGTTTGTACCTAATGTGATCCTTGCCGGTACCGCCTCGGCGTCGATCCAAAACGCGACCCAAGAGCAGCAGACGATCAGTGTGCACGGAATGTACACTTGGAGCAGGAAGTAGCCCGTGTGTCGCTGGAGGTAAAACACGGCACGGAGACGACTCATATTGCCTTATGGAAAATAAAAAAGTGTCATCAGATGTATGTATGTATCACCAGGAAGATGACAGTACCTTTGTCCTGAAAGGCTGGTCTGGTGAGACGCTCTGAAGTGTTCATATGCACTAGGTCGTACTGGGCCAAGTTGACCGTCTTCTCTCGGGTCACGCTGTCCACTGTGGACCACTGGTATATCACATCTTCCTTGCTGTATCCATCTGCACGGTGTACATGATTTAAAAAGGGATACTTCAGACGATAGATACAATGTGCCCTATACTTACAGCTTCCAATATCCAGAGCACAGGCTTGCAAATCCAGAGGAAACTTGTGCAAATGCATCGGACATCGAGATGCTATTGTCAATCTGCAACCAATATAATAGGGTATAATGTAGATCGGGTCAGCACCGTATGCCAACATCGGCCCAACACCGGATGCCAACGTCGGCCCGATGTGACAACAAGTTAACCGTTTTACATTGGCCCGACATCGGCCCGACATCGGCCCGGTGTCATTCGCCGATATCGGGCCGACGAATCGCCGATATCGGGCCGACGAAGTGTGCTACCTGGGTACATTCATCATTATATATCTATGAAACGCACTGCACTGCATTGCTGTACGGTACCGCATTGAGTAGGTGAGAAACCCGTCATATCTGAGCCGGACGAACTTGTTAGGCACGGTGATCTTGTGCAACGTAGACTTCCTTCCATTAACAAAGTACGTGTCAGGCTTCCACAGCTTCTCCAGGAACAGCCAGTTCATGGAGAACTCCGTGGTCTGGCTCTTGTTGTACGTCAATCTGTCGTCGTACCAAAACTGTCTCATGTAGCAGTCCATCGAGAATGTCTATGGAAAACGATTGGGTTGCATCATGTCAGGATGAAAATTGACCACGCGGAGGAAAGGGCATATATACTCACCTCATCATTTTCTGAAACAGGTCCCATACTTTTGATGTACAGGTTGACTGTAACGACAACTGGTGGACCTGAAATCAAGATGTATGCAAGACTAGAAAAAAAATTTACAACGGTATACTGAGACTCATAAAAAATGCGTGTTCCCGTCCCTCAATCAGCCAAGTTCAAGAGCTATCAGCAGTCCAGAAGTGGGCTATATAGGTAGCCCGAACATGCAGACAAACTTTCTGGTTTATTATGTAAGAAAAAGTGCGGTTTTCGGACTATTCTCTCAAGCCAAGTTTCATCCCGGACATGCAGACAAACTTTCTGCTTTATCATGTAAGAAAAGTGCGGTTGTTTTCGGACTATTCCCTCAATCAACCAAGTTTCATCCCGGACATCCAGACAAACTTTCTGGTTTATTATGTAAGAAACAGTGCGGTTTTCGCCCCAGTCAGCCAAGTTTCAGTACTCTTGAGTAGTCCAGAAGTGGGCTAGGTAGCCCGCGGACATACAGACAAACTTTCTGTGCTTTTATTTATTATGTATATAAGATAAAGATTTCTGGAAGTTTGTTAGCACTCTTGAGACATATCAAAGATCGCAGATTCTCTACACCAGTTATCCTTCCGCGCATGCCGGGTTTGCGCGTGACCACATATGGGGCATGTAACGACGACGAAGCTTTTTTCCCCTTTGAATGTACTTCACCGCGTTCAATTAGTGGATACAGACCGACAGTGATTAACTCCCAGGCATTTTTGGGCCTCCCTCAAAAATACCTCCCGCAATTTCTCTTTTTTAAAAGAAGAAAAAGGTTATTGTGAGACGAATATTGTCCGCGGGCAGCATTTTGCCAAAAGTAATATATTTCGCCGGTTATAATAATGAAAGGAGACAAATTCCCCCTGCTTTGTCTGCTAACAACACTTGGAAATGCCCCAGACTCATCAAGTGAGAGAGAGAAAAAAGCATGTTGAGTACATATGAGCAGTCGGGAGGCCATTATCTAAAATAGCTGTCTGGTAATGGCAGGGGACAATGGTCTGGATGGGACGTGTTGTGAATGAAAGAAAGGCATGAGAAACGAGGCCGACGTTTTGTTGTTGATGTTTGTGTAAGGATGGAGATAATAGTCTGGTGTCTTGTAGAACTCGGAAGTTTTTTAGGTGGTTCTCTGGAACAAGCTTCTCTTGGCTCCAATCCCAAGGATCCTGGAGCCAAGATGGCGCCCCCGGGCAAGGCAAAGGGGGTTGGGGGTGGGGGAATGGTAATTAATGGGCGCAGGTGGTTGCTGCCGCCTTGCCCAATATTTATTTCCGGAGAAGCCGGATTCCAACTCTGTCCCCCATCCCACACTAGTTTGGACCTGATTCCCGATTCGATACGACGACGCCCCCATTTTTTAAAAAAGAAAAAAAAAATACTGTTTTTTTTTGAAGGGGGCGCAAGTGCTGAACAAGCAATTTCTTGGCGTCTTATGGATCTCTTGTGACGAATTTCAAGGATGATGTGTAATGAGATTGCATCGTGGACATGCCGACACCTGTGGGCTTCGGCACGTGTTCAAGACCACAGGGTGTACAGGATGTGGAGGAGTAACCAGTGTGCTGAATAGTTGAAGAGACATATTGCTTGAAACATTTAGCACTCCTGCTGGTCAAATGGGGGGCAATACGAACCGAAAAAGTGTTCATGGCAACAACCAGGATTGGCTGACTTGTGTATGTAACCAGCATAGGCAAATTTATGCCTTCAAGTGATTCCACACACATGGAAAAGATGATGCTGCGAAATGATAGTACCTGGCATAATCGCAACTAGGGAGATCAAAGTACTCTCTCTATTTGTGCAACTTGAACGACGTCATGTCGTAATGATGCATCTGAGTCGCTTATACTATTTTGACCACCACCGGATATGAATCACATGGCACGTGGCTCTAATCCTTCTTATTCCTAATAAGCCAATTGCTGCTAGAACACTGATGGATATGTGGAGACATATTGTCTGAAGCATTTGACAATTATGGTAAGATCACCTTAGTGGACACTGTAAACAGTAAGTAAACCATTAGCATCGCATGGAGCATCAATTTTTACTGCTCTTGTGATGCACATTTTACCAAGAATAATGTTGGAGCACCTATTGCATTTACACAGCTGGTTTATACACCCAATGTGTTGTGCCTTGCTAATGACCGGATACCTTCCATCACGGTTAAACACCCAATTTTGTGGCGCGTCTCTCTTCGGATAACTTCCTGGCAAACTGAGCTAACGACTCCAGGGATTCAGATTAATACAGTGTGTCCCATAATGACCAAAAGAAGTAAACCATGCGATTGTCTAAGAGAGTTTGGCTATAATAGCAGTTGATAGAAGTACCCTCTCTGACCGCTATGTCATCTAATTATATTGTTGAACAGGGAAAGTTAAAACTGTGGTTAACTACTACCTGATGGGACATACTATATAAAAACACAGTGGACTAGTATGATAGGACATTATTCTTGGCGCGTAGAATCCGAATTGCGAAACACCTTGTAAATTTGGGCGGCCAGAAAGATATGCGGAGTCGACCGGAAGCTGCAAAGAGTATACCGCACGCGTGTTAAGTGTGAATGAAATGTCTTCAGTTCTATTCCTGGTTTTCATGGTTGTGGTGGTGTGTGTGTGGCTTTGAGAGAGCGGACATTAAAGCTGCTGGATAGCGAAAAATTGAGTCACGACCTACAGACGAGAGGGATAAGAAAAACAACCCCGCAAAATGACAGTCGCTATAAGAATGATGGGCGACCCAGCAAAGCAAAAACCTTGAGGCCAGCCAAATGGCGCCTCTATTTTCAACTCCGGTGCGTTTATAAATGCAGAAAGTCGTAAAAAAAATAGTGCAACTCTTTGCGAATAGAAAAAAAAACCATTACATGTGCACCATTTTTTCTTTTAGCGAATGACACACGTTTTTTTTTTAAATAAATATATTCACCTCCGAACTGAGGCCTGATTCGCTTGTCGTATCTTCCCTGGGCCAATAGACTGTCCAGGAGTGACGTCACTGTGTCAGCCCTCAGCGACTGGTGGCGATTGAGGAAACTAAAACTGTTGCCCAGACATCCAGGCGCCAGTACGGCCAGGAGGACCACCGCCAGTACCGGTTCCATCGCCGTCCTGGTTGAAACTGGGTGCGAAAGAAGACGCCCTCTCACCCGTGGAGAGAGGACCAGCGAAAGTTATGGCGATCACGTGAGAAGACGGAATTACCACCCAGTTGGTCAACGGCCGGGTCTGGATATTTGGTTGCGTTCAGAAGGTAGTGAACCGCGTACTCTGGGTTGCGCGCATGCCCATTGGCTGCTCAGTTTGTGATGCGCAGGTGCGGGAAGTCTCAGCCAATAGGATGGACTGTGGGTTGTGCGCATGCGTGGCTGCGCAGTTCGTCAAGCGCAGGTTGTCTCACAGCCAATAGGATGGACTGATTGTACGCATGCATGCCTGCACGGTTTGTTATGCGCAGGTGCGGGAAGTCTCAGCCAATAGGATGGACTGTGGGTTGTGCGCATGCGTGGCTGCGCAGTTCGTCAAGCGCAGGTTGTCTCACAGCCAATAGGATGCTCCTATTAGTTCACTGGAAATCCGCTGAACCCAATGCGACATGTCAAAAAATGATTCGGACAATTGCATCTCTTTTTGGCGACACTTTTAAATACGGTGTAATTTTTGTAGGAAATCTGAACTGATGGGGAGACGGTAAAGCACCTTCATTAATACCGGAAAAGATTGCACAAACGTTATATAAAATTTTAATACATTCATCCGCAAATGTGCCTAATGACAATCGTCTTGAGCTTCTCCATATCCTACTGTCACACTGATGCAATATTACCTTAACTAGTACCCGATGAAGCTGAGGGAACAGTGAAAATCGATTAGTTTTGGGGAGCTCGCAACACCTTTTTGCTTTTAACGCCTTTAATAATGACATCACTTCCCAGGCTTGGACCATTCCCTCCTCCTCTGGGCAGATGACAGGTTTATAATCACTTGGCACAGGACTTTGCTCTACTGCAAAATTATTACGTCATATGTTCCGATCCTCCTCCCACCTTGTCATCAACAGTCACATACATTTTTGATCATTCCGCCCTCATGGATCTAACCTACTGACTTTGTTTAGTAGGCCCATTGGGAATAGAATCGCGTTCGAGACGTGGCCAAAGTTTAGATCATGTTGAGCCTAGAAGGAATATCCTGCAGGATATACTTCTTAAAACGAAGTATCCTGCACGATGGGTTAAAAGTCATTTGATACTATAATAATAGTGTACGACGGACTTCGACCAGACTTCAGTCGGACTTCGACCAGACTTCGACAGGACTTCGACCCGACATCGGCCCGACATCGGCCCGACTTCGACCAGACTTCAGTCGGACTTCAGTCGGACTTCGACCGGACTTCGGCCCGACTTCGACCAGATTTCAGTCGGACTCCGACCAGACTTCGGCCGGACTTCACCTGGACTTCGACCAGACTTCAGTCGGACTTCAGTCGGACTTCGACCAGACTTCGACCGGACTTCGGCCCGACATCGGCCCGACTTAGACCGAACTTCACCTGGACTTCGACCAGACTTCAGTCGGACTTCGGCCCGACATCGGCCCGACATCGGCCCGACTTCACCTGGACTTCGACCAGACTAGAGCCGGACTTCAGTCTCGGTGTACGAAGGATTTCATAAGTGACTAACCCCTCGATGCTGCACGTGTAGTATGACATACAAGATGTTCCCTATATTGACCACCCAGCTGTTCCAACTTTTCAAATCATACTGGAGGATATTCCAACCACTAGATTTAGAGCGTGTTTACATATTTCGCTCATTTTTCCGCATCTTATGACTTTTTTCTTCTTCTTTCTTTCTTTTTCCTCCCATCTAACCCACACCCCTTTCAACAAAAAAAAGGCATCAACATACGATCGTTTGCCAAGTGGGTGACACCAATCCAGGTTGACACTAAAGTGGTGTTTGGAGGAGGTGGTTGGGAGGCTGGGGTGGGCCAAGAGTGGGGTGGGGTGGGTGTGACGACGGCGACAAAATCGCGACAACGACGGCGCCGTCCGCCCTAGCTGCCCCCTGGTGTCGGATCCAGGGAATCCTCCACAAGACGGTGGCTCTGGGCTCCTGGATGAAATGGCCCAGCCTCTCATTCTCGGATTCAGCCTCTTCCTCGCAGCCAGGTAATTGCTCAATTAGTCTTCGGGGGGGAGTTTAATTATTGCAATGTCAGTGTCGCATTTGTTATGTTGGCAGAAGTGACATGTTGGGGGCGACGTCCAGCAACCGGCTGAATAACGTGACTCAAACCCTCCAGACGATGCTGGACGACTATGACATCCGGCTCAGGCCCAATTTTGGCGGTACGTCCTATATAAATCGACAACTAGGTCAATGTCACTGTAATTTGTTTATCCTATATGCAGGAGATGCTCTTTACGTCGGAATGGACTTGAACATAGCGAGTTTCGATTCAATATCGGAGGTGAACATGGTGAGTGCTCTTATTGGTTTTCCCCGATAAATGTTGTTGTTGTTGTTGTGAGTTCCACCCACCCACCCCTTTTTTGATGATGATGTTGTGTGTGTGCAAGGTGAGTCCATTTTGGATGCTGCAGGTGCGCCGGCGCGCATGATTTTGGTAACAATCGATCACTCTCTGGAAGGATGAATAGCGCTTGGCAAATCCCTGCTACACTAGCAGGGGATTTATTTATTTCAAAATAGACCCATTACCCGGACCGTAAACACACATATCAGTCGGCAAGTGAATGATTCGCTATGCGCGGCGACACGCGAACTGGGGGAATTTGTCCGAATACTTGCGATCGAAGGGAAACAATCAGTTATTATAGGTTGATCATTAGTTGGGGTGGAGACAACAGGCCCGGGGAAAAAAATTGGGCTGAGAGAAGTGATGTCACATGTGCGACAGGTGGCATGCTGTTAGCCTCACTTTCTGATAAAATATGGCTGATATTGTATTAGTTCAAATCAATAGTAATTCAAAGGATTTAAATATATACAGTATATATCGAAATAAAGGCTTTCGTAATGATTCGGACGAACATTTTTTAAATAAGTGGAGCTCTTGGGATCCAAGCGATCCCTTTAGACTATGTATGTATAGATGTGTTCTCGAAGCAATTAGCATTTCTTAATCACATCTCTTATGCTTGGAGCAAGAACTTTTCGTACCTGAAAGTTGCAATACTGCATTTCATTTTTTTTATTTTTAAATGTAAATATATTGTCAAAATAATTGAGGACATACGAAACACATACCAGCCTCAATATTATGCAACTTGACCTAGAATAATAATGTATTTATTAACATTCATAGAGTAACCGTTTGTACATGAATATCATGCACATCTTTTGCACCAAGAATTTTGCAAACTATTTTTATGACGTAATTGCTCTATTGTCGCCTAATGTTCCCCGCCATGTGCATTGTGCCGTATGTTGCTTTATTTTTGGACATTAAAATTACTTTAATTTACTATATACATAATAAAAATGCGAATTCGGGTAATGTAGACCAGTGACTCTCTCCATGATATTTGAAGGCCAGGCTATTTATTTTCTTTATCTATTCAAAAAAATTACAAATTACTTTTGATAACAATTTGAAGGGTGAATTTTCAACTCAAAATACTCGTATAAGGTCGCTTCTCTTTAAACTAAAATGTGAGGGTAAACAATCCACAATTTTCTCAAGTATTATTCCTTCCTTTAACTGCTGCGGACTTGGGTAGTGCGAAGTGCTCTGCGCAGAAGCTCAGTACATGTATTTTCGCTACAAAATGATTATATTGCACATACAGTACATATACACATACGTATACTTAACTTATTATATTTATAGATAATTCTGGATTTTGGCGGGCCAGATACAGCTATAATTTTGAGAAACGCGGAATTGTTAGGAAGTTAATTGGTTAATTGATGTCTGTGGGAGCTGAAGTTGTTTTAGTGCTAGTTTTTGTTGTCGTTAGTTAACTGCTGACCCGCTTCTATCAAAAATTTTAAAAACAAATAAGTTTTGTATACACACGCAGAACTAGTTTCTGAGTGAAATTATACTGCCCAATAGATTTGGCTGGCATGAGCATTTATTGTTTCCAGCGCAGGCCTTGTTTCGCCATTTCCTGTGATTAACTGCACAATGCGAGCTTATTTTGTGAAATGTTATTATGGCATTTCATATTGTGTCGAGTTAATTGCCTCGAGGCACCCGGAATATGCTTTTGACCTCTGCTAATTTATCCGTTATTTGTTTTTGCAAATTTTCTCTTCCCCCCCTATCCATAACTCATTTCAACATTTTTTTTTCTTTTCGCAGAGCGCAGCAAAACTATTATAATTTATACTATCCACATTTTATGCTGCCCAAAAATACTAAGCTATTTCTATTTGTGCACTGGGGTTACCTCCTTTTTGCATAACACCCAGACTAGACGGGGAATGTTCGTTATTTTTAGTTACCACTGTGATAGTAACGCCAAATTACCGTTGCAAACGAAGCATGACTCAATGATGCGTAATTAGTAAGTAGGACAATCACAATTTATTCCAATTCGATCAGATTTCACTTTTTTAATGAATTCTCTGTGGCTATACATGGGCAACTGATAAGAGACAAAAATCAACGATAAATCCAGCTGCTTTACAATAGTAAATCAGGCTGTACTTTTAATGTTGAAAACAAGTATTTTTTATTCCATTTAGGGCGAAATCTCAGAACCGATTTTTCGGATTAAAGACGTCACACGGTTGCCAAGTAACTTGTGAGATATTGCGCACAACAGCAGACCCGATGCCAACAGCCCTTCCAACACGCATCCCAAGTCTATTATAATTTCCCCCTTCCTCAGCAGTATGAATGGATGAAATAATGGTTGTTATTTTAAAAAGAGCCTGCGGACCTTTTATTTTTGAATGTAGCATACCACTAAATCGATGCTGTGGCTTCTATTTTTATATGCAGCTTTGCGGCAGGTTCAAGAATGTCTTGCAAGCTTAGCAGAAATTAATTACTTCCGGGCTTTTTTCCTCTTCTATTTACTTATACCCACAGGACTACACCATCACAATGTACCTGAACCAGTACTGGAAGGATGAGCGGTTGGCGTTCAGCAAAGAAGAGGACGTCCTGACATTGTCTGGAGACTTTGCTGAAAGGATTTGGGTGCCGGACACTTTCTTCGCCAACGACAAAAGCAGCTTCCTGCACGATGTGACTGAAAGGAACAAGATGGTACGGCTGCACGGAGACGGAAGCATCACGTACGGCATGAGGTTCACCACAACACTAGCCTGCATGATGGACCTACACTACTACCCACTGGACACTCAGAACTGTACAGTCGAAATTGAGAGCTGTAAGTATATGCTGTACTATAACACGCAAAAAGATTGTCTCACTCTGTTGTCCGCAACTTTTTGTTTGCTCTAACAACACAGTGCGACAATCTTTTTGCGTGTTATAGTACAGCCATCTGCTTCATAATGTGATACACTTCAGATGGATACACGGTCAACGACGTTGTGATGTACTGGAAGGCGAGTCCGGTGATGGGCGTGGAAGAAACACGTCTTCCGCAGTTCACTGTCCTCAACTACGAAACCACGGACAGGAAGGAGAAGCTGGCTACCGGAGTGTACCAACGACTCTCATTGTCCTTCCTAATGCAGAGGAACATCGGATACTTCGTCTTCCAGACATACCTACCATCGATACTCATCGTCATGCTCTCCTGGGTCTCCTTCTGGATCAACCACGAGGCTACGTCCGCAAGAGTAGCTCTCGGTTAGGAACCCCCACCAAAAAAACAAGATTGGCAAATAACGAGTGTGATTCGAGTAGACTTTTGGAGCACGATTCGAGTAGACTTTTTCTCATTGGGCAGCGAGAAATTAGGCTGACAACTTGGTTGAAATTGTTAGAATGTGACCGATACGACACGATGCGATTCTAATTGGAGAACAATCACATAGAATGTTGTCAGCCTCGTCATTTCCCTTAGCCAATGAACCGGTCAAAATTAATGTCTAAATCGTGTAGACTTGACGTTGGCGAATAGAGTGAACCCAGGAAAAGTGGAAGTTGGCCATGAAACCTATTTAGGGTCAGATAAATCCGAATCCGAAAACCGTTTGTCCTTATCTCTTACGGTTTAGGCTCTGATACCTGTCCACGGACGGACATACCTTTTTTTGATAAGAAAAAGTCTAAAAACAGCGCCCCTCGTATAAGATTGTACCTTTATGAGACGTACTCGAATCACGCTAACAGTTGCGCTGAACTCGTCATGAGGAGCGCTACAGTTATCGTGACTTGCGTATCCTTCAGCTAACGACTAATATCTTTCAGGTATAACAACGGTGCTAACCATGACGACAATCAGCACGGGCGTGCGCAGTTCCCTCCCGCGCATCTCTTACGTGAAAGCGATAGACATATACCTGGTGATGTGCTTCGTGTTCGTGTTCGCTGCGCTGCTGGAGTACGCAGCTGTTAACTACACCTACTGGGGCGCAAGAGCGAAGAAGAAAGCGTCAAAGATGGCCGCGGACGGCGCAGGCGCAACCAGCGGCGCAGGCGCAGACTCATCGGGAGGCTCCGCCCCCCAGCAGCGCCTGCCAATAGCCGAGGATCTGAACATGTCGCCCCTCCCATCCTTGCGCATGCGCCACAAATCGTCGAGTCTACCTCCGTCGATCAGGGTCGCGCGTGCGCATCACTACCAAAGAACGTCGGCGGCGGCCAATCAGGGGCAAGGACAGGGCCACCGAATCTTGCAGTCGCTGCGCAAGAGGGCGCGCAACCTGCACGTGTCGATGCCGCAAATCAAGGACGTCAACATCATCGACAAGTACTCGAGGGTCATCTTTCCCGTGTCGTTCACGCTGTTCAACGCCGTCTACTGGTCCTTCTACCTCATCATCTGAACAACTCCAGCTGCTGCAGAGAAGGATGCAAATTTTGAAGATTTTCAAGTACGGCGCAACACTACGGCGCGCTTCGTTAGCAGGACCAAAAGATAAAAAAATAATGTTGAAGACCGGCGTGTCTTTTGGGAGTCAACCCTACTACTGGTTGATTGTTGTCAATTACGTACACCGAACCGCGGTTACCTTGCAAATGGAAGCAACAGACGTAATTAATTTATTTGGTGGAAGTTTGATTGGGATGAGACTTTCGCTTGAGGGTTGGAGTCATATTACACTAGGCTAATATGGATGATATCTAGTTTTTAAAAAAAACGAGCGCAACCGAGTGCGCACCACAGTTCGCGCAGCCTGCACGGTTGGCATTATCAATGGTTATAGATGAATATTGTTTACGAACTCAACCGAGTGCGCACAAACGCTCGCGCAAGTCTATTGTTCTTCGTTGCAGAGCCTTGGTAATGTCACAAAAGTCGACCGTATTGTTACCCCTTCAAAAGTAGTGTTGGAAACAATTTGCGCGAACTGTTCAGTTGCGCTTATAAAGAAATAATAGGTAAGATCTGGCTATAGTGGATGTATTGGTAAATAAGCTCTGCATTTATTTCCAACGCTACGCTTGAGGGGCGAAACAAAATGGCCGACATTTGCGACGTTGCCAAATCTCAGAAACGAACCTAAGGCAATGGAGCTGCGCAACTGTACGTGCGCACTCGGTTGCGCTCGTACTAAAAAATTTATCTAAAGCAGAAAATTCCTTTCAACTACTCAAAGTACTGTAAAATGATCTCCTTTCTCTTAATTGCAAGGTTATGCAAGTGCTTAATCGCTTTTAAAGAAGATTTGCCAATTTCCATCGATTTTCGTTTGCACAAATTGTTGTCTTCCATTTGCCGAAATATTGGGTCCAAACCGGGTTTTACCAACCGCGCTGCAAGGTGTATAAAGCATCACAAAGCATGTAAAACTCGTGTCATACAGTCAAATAGATCAACAAACTAGATCGTCGATCAGAATATACTATAGCGTTTGTCTGTACGTTCAACATGCAAAAGAAAAATGGGACATTATATGGATACAGCGAAGTATATAATATTAATTAATTTTAATTTTAATTTCAAGGGATTACACGTTAGAGTCAGACGAAGTGTCGCAAGCTCCTAATCGAGTATAGAGGAGTATTTTCTGTGAGAAAAAGTAGACGGTAAATTTTCGGTGTTACCAGCAAATAATTTTATCATGTGCAGTGTGGCCTAGTCTGAGACATGTCAGGTGTACTATTCCAGACAAAAAAGATGAAGCTGGTAGTACCCTGGCTATATAGTCTCAGTCGAAAGCCACAGAGCTGGAAGAGTATACTGAGAGAGGACCAACCGTGCTTTTGCGTGGCTGCCAACATTAAACGCTAACAATGCTTTAGTAGCTCGTAGCAACCTCAGAGGACACGACGAAACAGGTGTGTAAAAAAAAAAGAAGAAGTGATAACGCGACATTCCAAATGGTCATTGCGACCAGAACAAGTGGCTTAAACCTCGAGATGTGTCAAAGGTGACGTAACTATATATCCCAACACAACACAACCGACCAATCGCTGCATCGCTGTTATTGCTGCTGTTTTTATTGTTGTTTGGCTGCTGTTTCAATGGAAGATTAAACAAACAATTAATTACGCAACCAACTGCCTGTTATGTTATCCTTCTATACTTTCCAGGTGCATAATAAATAATTATGGGTGGAATTTTCGTCCCACTGCTAACTTATTAGACTTACCATGATTGCCAACATTGATTGGTGCTACTAAGTTAGCAGCAACTAGTGGCAGTTGGAAGAAACATCCACTATATTATGTTTACAGCTTTTTATTGACAGCCAGGTTCGACCAATTTCTCATCTCTTCAAAATAATTAACACAATAAAACTGTGTAATAATATTAGGTTAATTGGACGCATTTAGTTAGGCCAGAAATTGTAACTCATCTCGGTGATAAAGTTATCGACGCTTAAAGTCATGTGTTGTTTCAGTTTTACTGAAAAAATTAAAATTAGATATGAGTGAAATTTGTACATGTGCTGTTATTGAGTATTGACTGCCTGTTTTGGAATAAATGATTTTGGTCTAATATGTGACAGCAGGTATACAGTCTGTAGTAAGTAATATCATACCAAACATGACAGCATGTAGCGGTAGTGCCTCCGACTGCTGTGCGAATAATTAAAGATGTAACTGCACACTTGGTATGACAGCGGCTCACTTTGGACCTGCCTAATTAAATATGTATAGAGTAGCAATAATAATTGGCGACATTTGGAGAGAAGGTCGTCAAAGGTAGAGGCTTCAGAAGGTAAGAAGCTAGAGGACATGTTGCAAGCGCTCGTTTGGTTCTCCGTGGTTTTAGTGGCCTTTGGAGGTGACGCGAGGTCAGGAGCGAAGAATGGAGTTGGGAACATATCACTTGTAGTGAATCAGGAAGAAGACAAACTGGTGTCTCTGCTGGTCAGGACTCTTCTGACTGAAAGAGATGACCTCAGACAGTGCGGGCTCGTCCTGTCCACAGACAAGACACGATTGGGACAGGACATTTGGGGTCTCCTCTCGTCACAATGGGACAAGTACCTGACCTCATTCACTCTCCGGATGACCACTTTCCCATACACATTTCGTGACTTCCCCTGGTTGAAAAGTCAGAAGGAAATGCTGGACTTTGCGACTGTCCCTCCGGACATCATGTCCAGGGCGTGGTCCGGACTGCCCTGCACCCTTCACCTTCTGTTGCCATCGAAACCCTCTTCGTTTGCACAGCTTCTCATGTACACAGCCACAATGGTCAAGTTGGTGCCTGCATACGATCGGTTCCTGATTCATTTCCAATCGAAAGGAACAGAGAAGGTTCACCAGTTGTTGAAATCACCTCCTGCAAGTGCACTCTGGCTCAAAGTGTCTACACTGATGGAGTCGGACAAGCTTCGGATGGACACTGTTTGCTTCTTTTGCGGACACCAAGGACAAACTGAACTCATTCCTCTCGGACACTTCAGCCGACACCACGGTTTTCTTCCGCCTATTTTTCGACCCAGCGAGCCTAATAGGATGAACAATCAAACATATCGGGTGGGTAATTACCACATCAATGTTGATATGGAAGACGTGAGGATGAGGGCAAAAACAATGGGTGAAATGCATTTGACAGATATGGAACGCGCTTTTTTTGAACTAGAGAAATCACTAAATGCACATGTGACGTATCATCTGAGAGAGGTTACTAGTCCAGATTTGGATCGTCACCTTTCAAACGGAACTTGGGTCGGACTAACAGGGGACCTGATCTCTGGCAAAATAGATGGAGCATTTTTTGTATTTCTTTCGGAGGAAACTATGAGGCACTTTCTCTTTCATAGACCTCATTTTTATGCTCATGCTTCTTTTTTGACGAGGAAGCCCGGAGGTGAGGTCACCTGGAAAGTGCTGTACAGGCCGTACTCACCAACGTTTTGGGTAACGTTTATCGTCGCACTAATGATTTTATGGGCATCTACATTCGCGTTGACACGTTTTGCACCTCACAGTCAATCACTTACCTACAGAAAGAAGCTGTTGGCATCATTCAACATTTTATTGAGAGCCATGATCGAGCAGCCCAGGCCATTTCCCAAAGCGGGTCACTTCCTGGTGCTGGCCTCTTCTTTCCTCTTCTTCTCAATGGTGGTCATCACCGGATACAAGGCCAAGTTATTCGCCTACCTGACCTACCCTCCCAGGGAATTCGTCCCTGTCGATTTCACAGAACTGGTCGAGTCCGGCTGGAAGATCGAAGCCGACCAAATGGATTTCTTCATATTGCAAAAATACGGTTCGCTTCAGGACAACCCAAAGCACAGCAAGTTCATTCGGGCAATGAAGTTGGGAGGCAGCGTCCAGCGTTGCCTGGACAGGGCCTTGAAAGAGCACCTAGCTTGTGCTGGAATCGACTTGTTACTGATTCGAGAAATGTATCGCTTCAGAGACACGGCCACTGGGTCACCAACCATCCTGGTCTCTGAGGAGCTGATCTTTCCGACGTATGTTTCCGGAGGTCTTACCCGTGCAAACAGTGTGACCCATTACTTCGTACAAAGATTTCTACGATTAGCAGTGGAAACAGCCCTGCCATTCAAGATCCAAGAGCATTACATGTACATGCAATTTCTCCAGTCATTAGAATACATCAGAGCGCAGGAGGCCAAAAAGTCTCCTCATGAAGACGACGTCTTGACCCTTGGAAAACTTGCAGCCATCTTTAACCTATGGTTAGTCGGTTTGGCAATTTCTCTTTTAGGTTTTGCTTCTGAGCACATCCTCTGTGTGTGCAAACTGTGATAACGTTTCCATTGGTTGAAATATCTCGTAAGAGATGCCCATTATTCATTGTGGTTCCCCGTGAATAAAGGCTGTTGCTTCTATTGTTTTTACTGCTGCTTCTCCTGACACTTATTTTTGCTGAAGTTGTGTTATTGTTTTTATTGTTCTAATAATACATTGTAAACCGCTTATTCATATGTAATAATAAAATGGTGACGCGTTGTTCGTGACAAAAGAATATCCATCTGTATTATTACTTGTTTCAAGTGTATCTGTGTCAATGCATTATGTAAAACTTTACCATCTGCCAAGCACAAAAATGCATTCTGATTTTTAAAGCATAAAATAATGTAACTTTATGTCAGTACGATTGCTCTTGTATTGCACATCACATAAATAATATGAAATAAACAACATCGCACGCCTGCACATCATGAATCAACGTTTCATTCAAACCTCGCCGTCTTCCCATTTTCTTTCCAGCCTTCTTGAATTTTATTATTGGAACAGGATGATTATTATTGAGCTACACTGGCGACAAGTTCTTATCAATTATTTACATTAATCCGATGCCAGTGTTTTCAATTATTGGCCATTCCCAAATGGATATTCATTGTTATTCATATAGCTTAGCGATCTAAGCTATAAATACAGTATTTGACATATCTAATTAGCATATAGCTTATATTACTGTATAAGCTTACATAATTATGTATATGGCTTAATATTGGCTGCTCATGTTTTAAAACCACTAAAAGAAACTATTCCATGAAGTATTATTAAAACATAAAATCACTATAGGCGCCTTCCTGGTCCCACCTGACATACTCCGCAGTAAGTCTTCATCAATATTAAGGCCATGATTTTGTGTGATAAGTTCTCCCTTCGTCGCAAACAAGTTTATCGACTATAATGCTGAACTTGACATTCAGGACATGGTTTATTGTTTCGAAAACAGACTTACATAACCTCCCCCATTATCAGAGTCATGCAATAATTATTATTGCATTTCACTTCTGATTTCTCCCCTCAATAAATATTGCACAATATCTGTCTAACATCGACTTAAATATTCCAGAATTGAACTTGTCCCCAGCCTTTCTTCAGGTTCAATCGGGTTCAGTCTCAGATTTAAGTATGGCCATGTTAGCCTGATCTCCCTGTCCGTTGGGGACACTGTATGACTTAAACAAGGGAAGAAAAAGAAATAGGCAGGACATCAATCCCTCCAATACTAGTCCACAACAAAGAAATTTCAGAAAGCATAATAATAATTATGGGGCATGTCGTATTGTTCACTCAACTTCACAATACCAAAATAAATACGATATCATTACCTAGATTCCTTCCACGCTCGAAACAATAATTACGGCGTGATTACACTGTCTTGTTCTTGATGAAAAGGAGCTGCCTAGGGAAGATCGTTTTTTTTTTTTTTGGACGAGATGGCACCGTTCCCACTTTGTCACGTGACAGGCCCACTGCTAGACACTGCTAACTTATAGACTTACCATTGCCTACATTAGCAACAACTAGTAGCAGTGGGACGAAAAATCCATATTATATGTTTACAGCTTTTGATTTACAGCCAGGTTCGACCATTATTCCCCTCTTCACAATAATTAACACAATAAAACTTGGTAATTATATTATGCTAATAGGACGCATTTTATTTAGGCCACATATTTTAACTAATCTCGGTGACAAAGATATCGTAACTTAAAGTCTATGGTTGTTTTAATTTTCTAAAAAAATTAAATTAGATACGAGTGAGATTTTCACATGTGCTGTTGCCTATGTTGCAATAACTGATTTTGGGCTATATGCGACAGGTACAGCGTGTATAGTACGTATACCGTATCAAACATACGTATAACAACAAGTAGCGGTAGTGCCTCCAACTTTGTGAATAATTAAAGATATAACTGCACACTTGGTCTGACAGCGGCTCGCTGTGGATATACCCAATTAAATATGTAAGTTGGGTGTAATTTGCAAGATTTGGAGAGAAGGTCAAGGGTAGACACTTCAGAAGGAGAGAGGTGTCATGCCTCCATACATGCACTGGTATGGCTGAACTTAAGATGGCTGGAATTAAATGTCGGATAGGATTATAAGAAAGGAGAAGAAGAAACGATTCACACTTTTATTATTCTTGTTTCACACTAATTGCATTTCCTTATGGCTCATTACTACTCAGTACAATGACAGAATGTGCTCATCGGAAAACCCCAGTTGAGGCGTATAGATTAGACACTATCTCTTCCTCCCTAGTCTTCTCGTGAGAACTGCGCAAGCCGGCCTGTTGCTTCCATTTTACTATCCAATCTCTATTGGTTAGGTGCGCAGTTCGGATTGAAATCATACTATGCCATATAGGAACACTCCTACGTAGCCTAATTTATAATGCATATGCTTATATGTACTGTGCATATTCACTTATGACAGATGCCATAGCCATGTTGCAAGTACTCGCTTGGTTCTCCGTGGTTTTTGTGACATTTGGAGGTGACGCAAGGTCAGGACGAGCGAAGAATGGAGTTGGGAACATATCACTTGTAGGGAATCAGGAAGAAGACAAACTGGTCTCTCTGCTGGTCAGGACTCTTCTGACTGAAAGAGATGACCTCAGACAGTGCGGGCTCGTCCTGTCCACAGACAAGACGCGATTGGGACAGGACATTTGGGGTCTCTTCTCGTCACAATGGGACAAGTACCTGACCTCATTCAATCTCCGGATGACCACTTTCCCATACACATTTCGGGACTTCCCCTGGGTGAAAAGCCAGAAGGAAATGCTGGACTTTCGGACTGTCCCTCCGGACATCATGTCCAGGGCGTGGTCCGGACTGCCCTGCACCTTTCACCTTCTGTTGCCATCGAAACCCTCTTCGTTTGCACAGCTTCTCATATACACAGCCACAATGGTCAAGTTGGCGCCTGCATACGATCGGTTCCTGATCCATTTCCAATCGAAAAGCACAGAGAAGGTTCACCAGTTGTTGAAATCACCTCCTGCAAGTGCACTCTGGCTCAAAGTGTCTACAGTGATGGAATCGGACAAGCTTCGGATGGACACTGTTTGCTTCTTTTGCGGACACCAAGGACAAACTGAACTCATTCCTCTCGGAGACTTCAGCCAACACCACGGTTTTCTTGCGCCTATTTTTCGACATAACGAGCCCAACAGGATGAACAATCAAACATTTCGGGTGGGTAATTACCACATCAATGTTGATATGGAAGACGTGAGGATGAGAGCAAAGACTCTCGGTGAAATGCATTTGACGGACATGGAACGTGCTTTCCTTCTACTAGAAAAATCACTAAATGCACATGTGACATATCATCTGAGAGAGGTTACTAGTGCAGATTTGGATCATCTACTTTCAAACGGAACGTGGGTAGGACTAACCGGGGATCTGATCTCTGGCAAAATAGATGGAGCATTTTTTGTATTTCTTTCCGAGGAAACTATGAGGCACTTTCTGTTTAATAGACCTCATTTTTATGCTCATGGCTCTTTTTTGACGAGGAAGCCCGGAGGTGAGGTCACTTGGAAAGTGCTGTACAGGCCGTACTCACCAACGTTTTGGGTAACGTTTATCGTCGCACTAATGTTTTTATGTGCATCTACATTCGCGTTGTCACGTTTTTCACCTCAAAGTCAATCACTTACCGACAGAAAGCAGCTGTTGGCATCATTCAACATTTTATTGAGAGCCCTGATCGAGCAGCCCAGGCCATTTCCCAAAGCTGGTCACTTCCTGGTGCTGGCCTCTTCTTTCTTCTTCTTCTCAATGGTGGTCATCACCGGATACAAGGACAAGTTATTCGCCTTCCTGACCTACCCTCCCAGGGAATTCGTCCCTGTCGATTTCCGAGAACTGGTCGAGTCCGGCTGGAAGATCGAGGCTGACCAACTGGATTTCTTCATATTGCAAAAATACGGTTCGCTTCAGGACAACCCACAGCACAGCAAGTTCACTGAGTCCATGCAGTTGGGAGGCAGCGTACAGCGTTGTCTGGACAGGGCCATGAAAGAGCACCTAGCTTGTGCTGGAATCGACCTGTTCCTGATTCGAGAAATGTATCGCTTCAGAGACACGTCCACTGGGTCACCAACCATCCTGATATCTGAAGAGATCATTTTTCCGACGTATGTTTCCGGAGGTCTTACCCGTGCAAACAGTGCGACCCATTACTTCGTACAAAGATTTCTTCGATTAGCAGTGGAAACAGCCCTGCCATTCAAGATCCAAGAGCATTACATGTACATGCAATTTCTTCAGTCATTAGATTACATCAGAGCGCAGGAGGCCAAAAAGTCTCCTCATGAAGACGACGTCTTGACCCTTGGAAAACTTGCAGCCATCTTTAACCTATGGTTAGTCGGTTTGACCATTTCTCTTTTAGGTTTTGCTTCTGAGCACATCCTCTGTGTGTGTGCAAACTGAAGTAACATTTCCATCTGTTGAAACATCTCGTAATACATGCGCCCATAATTCATTGTGGCTCGCTGTGACTAAAAGGCTGCTGTTCCTAATGTTTACACTGCTGCTCCTGACCCTCATTCTGCTGTTGTTATTGTTCTAAATGTTCCTGACAAAAGAATATTAATCTCTATCGGAGTGAATTACATAATATTATTATTTCATGCAGATTACTGATGAATTAGCAATATAACCCTTCGAAATCATGCCCAGTACTTGGCGGCTGTAATTCATACTCTTAATAAATTGATCAAGATTAATCACGTCGTTTATTCATTCAGATTAACTGACTGTTTTAATGGAATAGATTTCAATGCTTATTTAATGTGCGTAAAACTTAATATTGTTAATATTGTTCAAACCTCTGTATTATTACTTGTTTCATATCAGTTTATAATTATGTGTCAATTACTCAATGCATAAGTAACATGTAAAACTCGGCCAAGCACAAAAATGCGCCATGATTTTTTAAGCATAAATATAAATTTATATCAGTACGATTGCTCTTGTATTGCACTGCACATCGCAAAAATAATATGAAATAAACAATATCACACGCCTATGCACATCATTTACCACCTTTCATTCAAACCTCGTAGTCTTCCCATTTTCTTTCCAGCTTATTAATGGAACAGGAAATGGGAAGACTTCACAGGCTATCGACCCTAACACCAAAACACCATTCATGCTGGGTACATCGTCCAAGTGTCATCCTGATAGTATTATGTTTTGCCAAATTTGGGCTAAACATAATACTATCAGGATGACAATGGGAATGAAAGCATGTGGCAAATACTCATTTTATTTCAAACAACAATTCAAACAATGCAAGCAACAATGTTAAAACAATTGGGATATTGCGGAATATAGGGAAACGGGAACTTGGGGGCAGTAACATGTCAGGAGTAATTACATACGGGAATCGTACCTGAAATTTGTGGCAAAACCAATTCCATCTCTAATTTCAAAATTCATGTCAAATTTTTGTAATGCATTTATCAAATCATCACGTTCATTATTTCTTGTCATAAATTGCTAGTTGCTTTTCAAAGATACAAACTGTAAATACTTACTATACTTGAACCCAAAATAACGGGAATTACATCTTTTGTTAAGTTGTTGTCAGTTGTTAGCATTAGTGTGTGCAGATTGTCAAATTTCATGTATTTTAAAATTTGGGTGCAAAAAAGGAAAAAAAAAACAGAAAATAGGTTCATTTCGACTATCTTCAAAAATTATTGCTAGTCAAGATTTGTCTAAGATATCTCAATGGCATAGGATAACATTTTTTATAATGAAATTCTTCTATATGTTGAAATGCACAGCGGGACTTAGAGACAGATTATATCCTGTGCACTGATTTGAACAGATTTGAAGCGATATCTAGTGACTTCAGTTAGATTTGGCATAATCTTCTCTATAGCTGTCAAGTTCAACCCCATGCATAGAGATACATGACGTGTAGACAGTATATCAATTGACTGTACCACTTAGCTGAGAGATGAATATATCCTTTTTTCTCACAATCTCAGTGCAATTGGGATGTAATGCACAGCTTATGTTGAAACATTCCTCCAACCGTGCACACAGTATCCTCCAAATCTCTTCAAACAATCGTCAAACAATGTAAATCCTCAGTGTTGTCACGTTTACAAAGTTTCGACTGTGTCCATGCACACAGCATACGTGGTGTTTTGGATTCTCATGTGATAGGCTAAAGGAGCGGCAAAGCAAAACCCGCAAGATCCAATGTTGGCGGGAAACGAGTTAGGCATGGCATATTGTCCATCACATAGGGTGTGATGCGGTGTTAAAAGCTGGTCGGGCAAAATGTGTTAGTTCCATAGTACATGAGACCGAATATTATAATTATATTGTTGCTAACAGATGATTACTTCTACTCTAAAAGACTGCTATAAATATCACCATTGTGTTTAGCGAGTAGGAGATTTGTGGTCAAGGGCATAAAGGCTATACTAAAGGTAAGAGGCCATGTAGCCATGTTGCAAGCACTCGTTTGGTGCTCCGTGATTTTTATTGCTTTTTTAGGTGCACTCAACTTCACAATACCAAAATAAATACCATCATTACCTATAGTCCTTCCGCGCTCGACACAATAATTACTGCGTGATTACACTGTCTTGCTCTTGATGAAAAGGAGCTGCCTAGGAAAGATCGGTTTTTTGGACAAGATGGCACCGTTCCCACTCTGTCACATGGAACTGTGACAGTCCCACTGCGGCACTGCTATAGACACTGCTAACTTAGACTTACCATTGCCAACATTGGTAGTACTGCTAGCAACAACTAGTATAGCAGTGGGACGAAAATTCCACGATATGTTTACAGTTTTTGATATACAGCCATAGGTTCGACCAATATTCCCCTCTTCTCAATAATAAATTAACACACTAAAACTGGGTAATTATATTATGTTAATTGGACGCATTACAAATTTTAACTCATCTCGGTTCAGTTCTAAAAAAATTTAAATTAGAAACGAGTGAGATTTGCACCTGTGCTGTTATTGGTATTGACTGCCTGTGTTAGAATAACTGATTTTGGGCTATGCGACAGGAGGTACAGTCTGTAGTACGTAATTATATCGTATCAAACATAACAACCTGCAGCTGTAGTAGGATTATAAGAAAGGAGAAGAAGAAACAATATTAACGCTTTATTATTCTTGTTTCACACTAATTGCATTTACTAATGGCTCATTACTACTCAGTACGATGACAGAATGTGCTCAGAGGGAAACCCCAGTTGAGGCGTATAGATTAGACACTATCTTTCCGCCTTAGTCTTCTCGTGAGAACTGGACAAGTGTGCAAGCCTGTTGCTGCGATTACTATCCAATCTCCATTGGCTGTAGGTGCGCAGTTCGGATTGAAATCATACTATGCCATATATAGGAACACTCCTACGTAGCCTAATTTATAATGCATATGCTTATATGTACTGTTCATATTCACTTATGACATATGCCTTAGCCATGTTGCAAGCACTCGTTTGGTTCTCCGTGGTTTTTGTGACATTTGGAGGTGACGCAAGGTCAGGACGAGCGAAGAATGGAGTTGGGAACCCTAGACAAGTTGGGAACATTTCACTTGCAGTGAATACGGAAGAAGACAACCTGGTCTCTCTTCTGGTTCAGACTCTTCTGACTGAAAGAGATGACCTCAGACAGTGCGGGCTCGTCCTGTCCACAGACAAGACACGATTGGGACAGGACATTTGGGGTCTCCTCTCGTCACAATGGGACAAGTACCTGACCTCATTCAATCTCCGGATGACCACTTTCCCATACACATTTCGTGACTTCCCCTGGGTGAAAAGTCAGAAGGAAATGCTGGACTTTCGGACTGTCCCTCCGGACATCATGTCCAGGGCGTGGTCAGGACTGCCCTGCACCTTTCACCTTCTCGTGCCTTCAAAACCCTCTTCGTTTGCACAGCTTCTCATGTACACAGCCACAATGGTCAAGTTGGGGCCTGCATACGATCGGTTCCTGATCCATTTCCAATCGAAAGGCACAGAGAAAGTTCACCAGTTGTTGAAATCACCTCCTGCAAGTGCACTCTGGCTCAAAGTGTCTACAGTGATGGAATCGGACAAGCTTCGGATGGACACTGTTTGCTTCTTTTGCGGACACCAAGGACAAACTGAAATCATTCCTCTCGGACACTTCAGCCGACACCACGGTTTTTCGACCTAACGAGCCTAACTGGATGAGCAATAAAACCTTTCGGGTGGGTAATTACCACATCGAAGTTGATATGGAAGACGTGAGGATGAGGGCAAAGACCCTGGGTGAAATGCATTTGACAGACATAGAACGCGCTTTCCTTCTACTAGAAAAATCACTAAATGCACATGTGACGTATCATCTGAGAGAGGTTACTAGTGCAGATTTGGATCATCTTCTTTCAAACGGAACGTGGGTAAGACTAACCGGGGATCTGATCTCTGGCAAAATAGATGGAGCATTTTTTGTATTTCTTTCCGAGGAAACTATGAGGCATTTTCTCTTTAATAGACCTCATATTTATGCTCATGGTTCTTTTTTGACGAGGAAGCCCGGAGGTGAGGTCACCTGGAAAGTGTTGTACAGGCCGTACTCACCCACTTTTTGGGTAACATTTATCGTCGCACTAATGTTTTTATGGGCTTCTGCATTCATGTTGTCACGTTTTGCACCTCAAACTCAATCACTTAGCAACAGAAAGAAGCTGTTGACATCATTCAACATTTTATTGAGAGCCCTGATCGAGCAGCCCAGGCCATTTCCGAAAGCGGGTCACTTCCTGGTGCTGGCCTCTTCTTTCCTCTTCTTCTCAATGGTGGTCATCACCGGATACAAGGCCAAGTTATTCGCCTTCCTGACCTACCCTCCCAGGGAATTCGTCCCTGTCGATTTCCGAGAACTGGTCGAGTCCGGCTGGAAGATCGAGGCTGACCAAATGGAATTCTTCATATTGCAAAAATACGTTTCGCTTCAGGACAACCCAAAGCACAGCAAGTTCACTGAGTCCATGAAGTTGGGAGGCAGCGTCCAACGTTGCCTGGACAGGGCCTTGAAAGAGCACCTAGCTTGTGCTGGAATCGACTTGTTACTGATTCGAGAAATGTATCGCTTCAGAGACACGGCCACTGGGTCACCAACCATCCTGGTCTCTGAGGAGCTGATCTTTCCGACGTATGTTTCCTCTGGTCTTACCCGTGCAAACACTGCGACCCATTACTTCGTACAAAGATTTCTTCGATTAATAGTGGAAACAGCCTTGCCATTCAAGATCCAAGAGCATTACATGTACATGCAATTTCTCCAGTCATTAGATTACATCAGAGCGCAGGAGGCCAAAAAGTCTCCTCATGAAGACGACGTCTTGACCCTTGGAAAACTTGCAGCCATCTTTAACCTATGGTTAGTCGGTTTGACCATTTCTCTTTTAGGTTTTGCTTCTGAGCACATCCTCTGTGTGTGTGCAAACTGAAGTAACATTTCCATCTGTTGAAACATCTCATAATACATGCGCCCATAATTCATTGTGGCTCGCTGTTAAAGGCCGCTAATGTTTACACTTCTGTTCCTGACCCTCATTCTGCTGTTGTTATTGTTCTAAATGTTCCTGACAAAAGAATATTAATCTCTATCGGAGTTAATTGCATAATTATTTCATGCATATTACTGATGAATTAGCAATATAACCCTTCGAAATCATGCCCAGTACTTGGCGGCTGTAATTCATACTCTTAATAAATTGATCAAGATTAATCACGTCGTTTATTCATTCAGATTAACTGATTGTTTTAATGGAATAGATTTCAATGCCTATTAAATGTGCGTAAAACTTAATATTCTTGCATTGTTCAAACCTCTGTATTATTACTTGTTTCATATCAGTTTATAATTATGTGTCAATTACTCAATGCGGCATAAGTTACATGTAAAACCCTGCCAAGCACAAAAATGAGCCATGATCTTTTAAAGCATAAATGTAACTTTATATCAGTACAATTGCTCTTGTATTGCACTGCACATCGCAAAAATAATATGAAATAAAGAATATCACCTTTCATTCAAACCTCGTAGTCTTCCCATTTTCTTTCCAGCTTATTAATGGAATAGGAAATGAGATTATTGAGCTACACTGGTGACAAGTTCGTATTAATTATTTATATTAATCCGATGCCAATATTTTCAATTGGCCATTCCCAAATGAATATTCATTGTAAATCATAGCTTAGATGTAAGCTATAAAGTGTTTTTCCAATACAAATACAGTAGAATTATTTCAACTTCATGAGTATTTCCATCCTCTCAGTGTATATTCTGGGTCTGTACCTTGCAATGGCAGAGCAGAAAAGCTATTATTTCGTGAGCTGCGTTTGCAGTTGAGACTCGAGATTGATGGTATAGTTTGCATTTATTGTAATACGAATTTGCACTCTGCAGTGTACATAATATTATTTGGTCCTTCCGAGTTCATGAATCATGCATCATTTATTTGCACTAGTGACAGTGGTTCGATTAGTAGCTTCGAAACTAAAAAGCATAATATGATAGTATAATCTAGGTACAAATTAAGAAAATAAAGAGACAACCAAAAACATTTCTGTAAAAAAAGGCCAAGTTCTCCTGACTGCTTGGCCGTAAAAAGTGGTGAGATCTGAAATACGGCCAAGTTCAACGTCGTTGTCAATTACTGGCATTCTCAACTTCTTCAACCTAAACCACTAACTTTGTTTTTCCAGGTCGACCTGAAGTTTAATCATCAGAAAATTTTAATGGAATTTCTCTTGCTGTAACTTGGCCATTGCACTTAAAACATTGAAACAGTGTTGTAGAATTCAACAATACCTCGGACATGAGCAATTGCCAAGTTACAGCAAGAGAAATTCCATTAAGGTGGAAATGAAGCGACTTGCTAATCAAATGAGAGTCTAGAATTGGAATGTTAATAAGAAGGGCTAAAATCAGGGAAACATACGCGACCGATGCAGCAGTAAACGCTGTTCAATCCTATGCATTCCATTCGAATCTGCGTTTTAAACTCGATTTAATATGGGCTATTGCCGGCTGCAAGTTCTTGTGCGCAGGCGCCATTTTCACACTTGCCAACTTAAACATGGTATTCGGAGGTGTGCTTAATATTTGTTATTTTTG
>KZ538038.1:124367-172533 GCA_000934665.2 Catajapyx aquilonaris | reverse complement strand
CCCCCCCCCCATCTGTAAGTAGGTCAGTGTCATAGTGTGATTTTTTAAAAATATTTAAATGTTTTGTTTTCACATGCCTGATATCCTCATTCCAGGGACAGGTTAATTTTTTTTTTTTCGTGACAAGTGATTTATACAGGGGCTGTTGAGTGATTTAAGTTGCCTTGCAATTTTTTTACTTCATATACAAACCCCTCCCTCAATACCCTCAATCATTGTTTGGAATTAAAACAATCACGTTTATTTCGAAATGAGTTATTATTGTGGTCAGTGTCATTTTTTTTTGTTGCGTTATAATAACAGTAATAATAATAATAAAAAAAAGGTTGCAATTTTTCTTACAAGATTTCTGTGGAAGGAGTCCCTGATTTACTCTTTTAATTTATTTATTTTTGTTTTTAATTTCTGTGTGCACTTTTGCGCAAAGCTGATAGAAGAGGATGTCATCCCATTTGCATATTTTGTGCATGGCTTTTGCGTTAAGATTATTATTATTTTTTTGGCAGGCCTGTGCGGTCTAATCTCTACTGTAAACAGTTTTATAATTGTGTCCTATGATCGGGATAATTGAAGGGCTTGGGTGTACATTGGTGATTGGCGCATAATTAATTTGTTCCCAAGTCGAACTGTACAATAAAATCATGCAACTTGTTTTAAGAATCCGAAGTAAATTATGTTCGATACTGCCGGGTAATCTGTGATCACAAAAGTATGACGCATCGAACCGTGCGCAACACTATTTCCCCCCCGAAGCCCTTCAGTTACGTGCCCTCCTGACATTTTGTGAAGGTAATTTCTTGTTCAAATCTCTCCCTGTAAGTTTTTTCCTATTTGAGTGTGAATTTTGTTGTTACAAGCGGGGGGGAAACAGGTCTTTTTCCGAACATGGAATATGTCAGCACGGCACTTTTTTTTTTAGCTGTCATGAGTGACTGACATGGAAGAAATGCTATGATCTCAAGCTTAGTGAGTAAATGTCGTATGATTACATTTTATTTGTTTGTTTTTTTTGGGGTCGAAGTAAATTTCTTGTGTAGAAGGACAATTGGAAGGAGATAGTTTGACATAACTAGTCTCATTTTCTATGCCTGTTTGCAGATTTGTGTTCTTCGAAGTAGATTCAGAAAAAAATGTGTCACAATTTTCTACACGTCATGCCATTCAAATCAGGTAGTCAGCCGACTAATAAAAATAAAATCACGACGTTTGTATAATTATGTATGATTATGTACTTTTTGCATACTGGTTAAATTCTGCATGTCGATTTATAAGTTGCATAACCCCTCCCCTCTCTGTTGGAAAGCAAAAATATTGTAAATAAGCATTACGATAAAAAAGAGATGGGTTCGACATTATATTGAAGACAAAAAATGTACGACGAGTCCATTGCTTTTTTTCCTAAATGAAAAATCCATAATAAAAAAAATATGATTAAACTGCCTGTTATTGTTGCGGTGTAGTGTATGCAACATCCTTAAATCGCCCTGGAATATCCTATGGATGTCTACTGGATATTTGAAGAACAATGATTCGAATCATTTGGCGGGAGGTTTTAGTTTGGCCGGTAGATGTCAGGAGTGTCTGCGGCGGCAGTGGGTAAGCAGCGCCGCCACTCCGACGACGCCCGCATTAACCTGAGAGAGAAGAAGAGAGAAGAACCGGCGGCCGACTCGCCTTCCCCTTTTCTTTTTCTGTCTGTTCCCCTCTTGCCTCTTTTCGTTCCATCCAGGCGACGCTCTCCGGTGCTTTTTGCAGCGTCGGACGGGGCAAGGGCTGCTGGGGGTCGAACCGGCCGGCGTCGTGTCTACATGAGATGTGGCTCAGGTCGGAACAACGGTGCTGAAAAACAACGTTCTATTCGACAAACAGAACACTGTTGGGAAAAAATGGCTGACGAACAGGTGAGAGGAACACACCTTTTTCTTTTTTTAAATAAGCCGGCCCGTTGTCTGAACCGTTTGTGTACGTTGGGGCTAGGAGGTGAGGCAGATAGAGATCCTCTGCAAGCACCTTTACGAGGCGGACAACCCTGGCCAGCGAGGGGAAGCGGAGAAGGCGCTTGTCAACTTCCAGAACTCTCCGGACTCGCTCAACAAGTGCCAGCTGCTCCTGGAGAGGGCCGACTCTTCGTACGCTCAGCTACTGGCTGCCACCACCTTAACCAAGCTAGTCTCACGCAGCGCCCAAGTCCTTACCTTGCAGCAGAGGGTTGATATACGTGAGTCTTAATCGCATTGTGTACTTGCCTCCTTAACTTAACTCTTTTAACTTTTTCCCCATTGCAGGAAATTATGTTCTTAATTATTTGGCGACCAGGCCCAAGTTGGCGACGTTTGTTGTCCAAGCGTTGGTGTCCCTGTTTGCCCGGATTACGAAGCTGGGTTGGTTCGACTCGGAGAAGGAGGACTTTGTGTTCAGAAGCGTCATTGGGGACGTTGCCAAATTCTTGCATGTGAGTTATTCATGATTGGGATTTTACAGTTGTTGGGCTTTCTTGCGATGAAGCCCCCTGGTTGTTTAATAGGAAAGTCTCCCGCGGCCTTGAATTTGGCACTTGCATGGCCCCACATGGATCTTGTGGTTCGGGTGGCTGACCGGACCCCAGCTGCAGTGGAAAGAATTGTTCGGATTGGTTCAGGCGTCCACCCAGACCACAAGATCCCTGTGGGGATCCGCCATGACAGAGACTTTTATATTACACTACTGTGTCGTATGAGTTGCAGGGGGCTGGTGTGAATATTGCAGCTAGCGGAAGAAGTTATAAATTGAAATGAGATCACATGAGTAACTGAATTTTAAAATTACTTTGTCGTTTTGTTGAAACATTTTCAACTGTTATGTGCTGTTATGCATTAGTTAGTGACCATTTCTGCCATTATCAGGCCATATTTACTCCTTTTTAAATATGCATAAAGTAATTTAATAAGCTACAAATGAAGAAAACCAGCCTGAAGTAGCTGCATTCAGCTGATTAAAATACCTGCTTCCTTGTGATCAGTGATGCAATACATCCCTTTCACAATTAATTGTGCAGTGTTATGTAAGCTATGAGCTTCCTCTCTAGGTGGAAAACCGTGCACGTAAATTATGTCCATGCACTTCATAGAGTTTGCTTTAACCATAATTGGATGGGTACTGGTATGCCTAGATTTGGAGGAAGCCACCTCTGTTTAAATTTGGTGATGTTTACAGGATTTTTTTTTTTCCTAATGGGAAGAAATGCTTGTCATAAAAAATTTCAGGCTAAATTTATGCAATAAATAGTAATTAGATGTTGTTTTTTTTGTGTGGTAGGGATGTAAATATCTGCCTGAAAACACTTGACTTTTTGTACAAACTTTCTGGTTTTTGCCAACAATTTTTTTTTTCTCCTCCCATCACATGTGATGACTGACTGATTCGGGTTTTTCTATGAAATTTTTGTGTTCCAGGGTTCGGTAGAGCACTGCATGATAGGTGTCCAGCTTCTGTCCCAGCTAACTTGTGAAATGAACCAGATCTCAGAAGTTGATGCTAACAGGTCACTGACCAAGCATCGGAAGATCGCATCGTCCTTTAGGGACACCCAGCTGTTTGAGATTTTCCGACTTTCTTGCACTCTTTTGAAGACTGCACTCGAGAACTGCAAGACACTGAATTTCAATGATGAAGGACAGGTAATAATGCCTGTACAGCTTCCTCTTGTAAGTTAGCTCACCCTGGTTTTTATTTACTTTTTCAGCATGGCTTGATGACTCACCTGTTACGCCTGGCTCATAATTGCCTGACATTCGACTTCATTGGGACCTCAACGGATGAGTCCTCAGACGACCTCTGCACAGTGCAGATTCCCACCAGCTGGCGGCCAGCCTTTCTGGACTTCAACACCTTGCAGCTCTTCTTCGACCTTTATCATTCCTTGCCGAGCTCCCTCTCACCTCTGGTAAGAGAAATCAAAAAATTTACCAGAGTAAATAAGCGATTTCATGTTCATTACGTCATTGATGAAGCCATAGACGTATTAAGGATGCGAAATGGTTTTTTCATACTGACATAACTGGCTTTTTTTTACTTTGAAACTTGCTTTCCAGGACATTGCAACTAATGAGAGTTTATTTCTTCCCTGCAGTCATTGTCATGCCTGATTCAGATAGCATCAGTACGTCGCTCCCTCTTTAGCAATGCAGAACGGGCAAAGTTCCTGACCCAGTTGGTGAACGGAGTTAAGCACATCCTGCAGAACCCGCAGGGGCTCTCGGACCCAAACAACTACCATGAATTCTGCCGCTTGTTGGCTCGCTTGAAGTCTAATTACCAACTAGGAGAACTGGTCATGGTTGAGAACTACCCAGAGGCTATCCAGCTAATTGCAAAGTTCACGGTGGAGAGCTTGCAGATGTGGCAGTTTGCGCCAAACAGTGTGCACTACCTTCTTAGCCTCTGGCAGCGGATGGTGGCTTCCATGCCTTATGTCAAGGCCACCGAACCGCACATGCTAGAGACTTACACACCCGAGGTTACTCGCGCCTACGTGACTTCTAGATTGGAGTCAGTTGCAGTTGTCATCAGGGAGGCTTTGGAGGATCCCTTGGACGATTTGGGTATGGTGCAACAGCAGCTGGAGCAGTTGAGTGTGATTGGTAGGTGTGAGTACCAGAAGACCTGCGCATTACTGGTGCAGCTTTTCAACCAGGCCGCGCAGGCTTATCAAGAGCTGGTCAGCAGACCAGCCAGGCAGCAGGTTGACCTCACCATTCAGGAAGGTAAGTTGGCCTTTGAACAGGAGCTGAGGTCCAGTAATTATTCCATGTGACGACGACTTGTTCTTTATGTACCATTGATTGTGCAACTAGCCCTAATTAACTCCTGACGTTAACATGTCAATATCTGCTTCCAGGTCGGCTAACATGGCTAGTGTACATCATAGGCGCTGTGATAGGTGGGCGAGTGTCCTTCAATAGTAATGACGAGCATGATGCGATGGATGGCGAGCTTGTGTGCAGGTCTTTATTTAATTCATGCTGTGTCATTGTTGATTCCTTTCCTTCGTCTGTCTTACATGTGTTTTCCACTGCAGGGTTTTGCAGCTGATGAACCTCACAGATTCACAGCTGTCTCAAGGTGGCTGTGAAAAACTGGAGCTGGCCATGCTGAGCTTCTTTGAGCAGTTCCGTAAGATATACGTTGGGGACCAGGTGCAGAAGACCTCCAAAGTCTACCGCAGGCTCTCAGAAGTTCTCGGGCTTAGTGATGAGTCAATGGTTCTCAGCGTCTTCATCCGGAAGATGTAATTATTTTGTTGAGACATTTTTTTGCACATTTGAAGCTTAGAAATGCACTATGAGAAAAATACTTAACTTCACGATGAACCATATGAAATAAGGACATATTCCCTGATATATTTTCAGCATAACAAACCTAAAGTACTGGGGCCAAAGTGAGCAGATCATCTCCAAGACGCTGCAGTTGCTCAACGACCTTTCTGTCGGATACAGCAGCGTGAGAAAACTAGTCAAGTTGGAGGAGGTGCAGTTTATGCTCAACAACCACACTGTGAGTTGGTGACAAGTGCTCTCTAATTCAGTCTCGACATGAAGTGCATCGCTGGTCTTTTTGTTTCACGGACAGCGGGAACACTTCCCATTCCTGGGCAACAATGTGGCAGTGACTGAGATGAGGTGCAGGTCCATGTTCTACACTTCTCTGGGCAGGCTTCTCATGGTCGAGCTTGGAGAGGACGAGGAGAAGTTTGAGAATTTTATGATGCCACTCACCGGTAAATTACCAACTTTGCTTACTCTACGGAGTTAATACAGTAGCTTGTACCCATTTTCTATGGGGCTGTATAACTGCTAGCGTATTTTTCGTTGGGTGTGGATGGCAGGGCTCGCTTATGCAAGGATGGCTTGTATTTCAGCTGCATTTGAGTCAATTGGAGCGATGCTGAGCAACTCGGAGACACCCATGTTTCCTGATGAGGAGGCCAAGAAGGCACTGATTGGTCTGGCCAGGGACCTTAGGGGTCTTGCCTTTGCTTTTAACACCAAGAGCTCGTACATGATGCTCTTCGACTGGATGTATCCTTTTAGAACAAATTACTGGTACAGGTTGAAGACATAAATGTGCACTTGTTAGGCATCGTGATGTGTACGTGGATTTTCGGTTGTAGCATGTAGGAAGAGATAAGTTCCTTGACTGCCTGTAGCTACCCCAGCTACACCCCGGTCCTCTTACGAGCGGTGGAGTTATGGTACCACGATCCCCATGTAACCACCCCGGTGCTCAAGCTGTTTGCGGAGCTGGTGCAGAACAGGTCGCAGAGGCTTCAGTTCGATGTCTCCTCCCCGAATGGAATCCTGCTCTTCCGGGAGGCATCTAAGATCATTTGCAGCTATGGTCAGTGGTTATTTATTAATTCTTGGCTCTGTATATAAGACAATCTTGCACTGAGACAAAACAAGTGTGCTGCTTTGGTCAGGTTTCCTCTGCATCCTTGATTTGTCATAGGCAATTTTCATTGTTATATCTAAGCTAGGTGCTCTTTGTATCACATGGATGCTGTATAACCTGCAAAGGTGATCCAAAACACTTGTTTGATTGCTGTGGCTATTTGTTGGCACTATGCTGCTTTTAAGAGTTTATTATGCAATTACTTTCAGTGGTTATCGAAAGTATTAGATCTTAATGTTAAGCTGAACTGAATTGTCCATTCGTACTCTGAAGTTTGAAGTGTTTTTGATTAGGAATGGCCCATTGGAACCATTGGCATCTCACGCCAATGAGAGAACCCACTTTGTGCACTGCCAGGCCACCGTGCAGTCTTTAAAAAGGATGAGTACACGCAACGTAATAGTAGCAACTAATACTTTTAATAACCATTAATAACCATGCACTGTTTCCAATAAGCAGATTAGTGACAACAAATAACCATAGCAATCCAGCCAGTATTTTGGATCGCACTGTATTTTAGGTGCTTCACAGCATAACATGGAACATCTGTATTGTAGAATTTCTTAGAGCACACGAGTTGCTTGAATATTTTGCGCTCGCTTAAAATGACTCAATTTGTGATTTGCAGGCAGCCGTGTGTTGACAGTGGAAGTTCGTAAGGAGCAGATGTACCCCCTGAAGCTGAAGGGCATCTCTATATGCTTCTCCATGCTTAAGGCTGCCTTGTGTGGAAATTATGTTAATTTTGGGGTCTTCAGGCTTTACGGAGACGACACCCTTGACAATGCCCTCAACACCTTTGTCAAGATGCTGCTCTCTGTGCCACAGTCAGATCTGCTGGTGAGTTGTTGGTGGTATTTTCTGCTGTAAATGCGCTTTTCCGTACAAGTCAACCGTCTTTGCCTGTTCGTTACGTTTGACACTGAGAAAAATCTTGCTTGACTATTTTCTGTCACATCTGGAGGCATGGCTGATTTTTTTTGTGTGTGTTTCAGGACTACCCCAAGCTGTCCCAGACATATTACGTGCTCCTGGAGTGCCTGGCGCAGGACCACATGAACTTCCTGGCCTCCCTGGAGCCTCCAGTCTTCCTGTACATTCTCTCCTCCATCTCTGAAGGCCTCACTGCTTTAGGTGGGAACCTCAATATGTTCACAGGTATTTCTGCAGGGGAGGGGAGTAGGAAAGGTGTGCCCCCACTCTGTGAAGCACTGGCGTCAAAAGGATCGGCTCTAGCAACTCCACCGGTGTAGTACTTGTAGTGAAGGGTAGTGCGCTGCAGAAACCGATAGAAACATAAATTGGCTTATACGTATGGTGCAGGAACTAATGGGGGGGTTCAGTTTGTAGGTTGGTAAACATGACACTTTTGCAGGGTTTCTGCTTTTGACGTCAGAGCAGTGTGACTTTGCTTGCTGAATGAGAGTTCTTGCACAGTGAGTGATGCTGTGTTTAAAATACAGAACCTGGCATCTCTTCTATTCTTGTGAGTGGTGTGACTATTCTGACCATGATGCACTGCTCGAGCCCCTGAATTACTTCCTAATAGTAAACACTTCTACTAGCAAGTCTCTTGCAATCCATAGGAACTGTGGGGGTGGTCTATTCATGAGGAGATTGCTGAATGCCAGAGAAATGGATGTTTCAATTCACTAGGGTTTCTGCTAGGGAGGTTCTGTGCTAATCATAATACTGACAACCAGTATCCAGTCATCCTAATTCTATGATGTTTTTGTGGGTGTTCCTACACCAGTCCGAAGAAGGTAGAGCGGAAACACTGGGCATGCTGACCTCTCGATGTAGACTTCAGAAGGCCAAACCATGTGGGAAGAATAAAATGCTTTCTGGAAGGTTATTAGTTGGAAGCAGATCACAATAGTGTTGTCCGATTGATTGCACTGGTGTAGCCAGTGTACACTCGTGCAGGAAAAAGCGTCCGATTCACCGGGAGCAGCGTGTCCGATTCGCCAGTGTAACTGCACCAGTGCAAGCGGGGGGCTGCACTCGCTGCACCAGTGGAGAAGGTGGGGCAGGCGGTGTAAGGCGCGAAGACGGGCTGGCAAGATGGCGGCGGATGGAGGGTGATTTGAACCTGGGACCTTGCGCTTGGCTGGCCAGTAGCCCCTGGACTGGCCACTAGACCACCGTGTCCCCTAGCGTGCAAGTATTAATTGCTCGTCGTTATAAAGAGCTAAAAAAGGTCAAACCGCCAAGGTGCCCACGATCCTGTGCACGATCCTGTGGAAATCCTGCTGTCGGCCATCTTGGGTTGCACTGGAGGTGTCCGATTCGAGGCCCCAGTGCTGGGTCACACTCGCTGCACTGTGACGTCACCTCCCTACACCGAGTGTAGCCGGTGCAGTGTCAATCGGACAACACTAATGTGGAGCACTTTCATATTGTTAGTTCATGTGTGAAGTTGACTCTACACTAGTATTAACATGAGTCATTGAAGATAGATCATGCTGTTAGTGACGGTTGGGAGTATGGAATTTGCTGCAAGCATAATATTCATCAGGCCTTTTCGTGGGTGGGAAGAAAACCTAGGTCATAGAAATGTTTGGTAGATTGGTTTTTGTGGGATCAGCCCTATAGTTTTATTTTGTGTTACGTTATTACTTAATATTTATTTTTTTACCTGTGTTTGTGTTATCCCTTAAATGGAGTGTTTGTTTTCACAATCTCTGGGTGCTTGCTTGCTGTCCCCTCCTGCCCAATGACGCCTCATCCACTGCTTCACACTCTGACTGGGATGATTAGCCTGGGTCCAGAGAGGTAACTCAGGGGGTCCTTTTCTGTTTTTTGTTTGTTGTGCCCACTTGTATTAATTCTCTGAACCTTGGCTCATTTTTCATGCATTTACAATCCATATGGCGATGAATAGTGAAAGTATGTTTGGCCAATGCATGCAAACTGGTTGTGGAGTTATTCAGTAATTTTATTAATCTCGTAGCAACTGGGCTGTAATCATGAGTACTTGTGTATTATTAGCTTACTGTGTCTGATGTCATTGAGATGCAGGCTAAATCTTGTTACTGGCGAGGTTTGAACAGCCCCTTGTCTTTGTGTCTTAGCCAATTGTGGCGAGGATTATTGTTCTGCGATGTAGGCTGCTAAAGTGGTGTGTGCACATCTGCCAAGGAGATTTCGTCTCCCTTCACACATGTAAATCATCGTAGATATTCTTTCAGTGCGTAATATCAAGGCATTGAGAGGCTGAATATTTGGCCCGCTAATTATTTGTGAGCCAAGCTTCATTGCACTCAATATTGTAGAAGATTAATGTCATTGATCATGTTGTCAAATGTCATATGCATCCCCTATCACTTCCACATCCTCTTTAATCCTGCAGATACAATGGTGTGTACTGGTTGCTGTGCTACGTTGGACCACATAGTGACGTACCTGTTCAGGCAACTGACTCAAAAAGGTACTTACTTGTCGCTACCATTGGGCCTTGCGAATGGCAAAATGCACAGTTTCTTACTTGCCCACAGGTAAGAAGAGCCGCCGTGGTGGAGGAGGAGGCACCCCTTCGGAAACCCCCTTCCTGCGTGTCCTGGAGCTGAATCCGGAGATCCTCCAGCAGATGCTCTCTACCATGCTCAACGTCATTATGTTTGAAGACTGCAGGAATCAGTGGTCCATGTCGAGGCCTCTCCTAGGACTCATCCTTCTTAATGAAGAGGTAATTTCTTAAAGCCAGTCATACCATGTGCATCAGAATTGAACCATGGAATCGGAAACCAAGATAATGTTGCATATTGCGATCGCTGTACCTCATGCATGGCGATGCAATTACTAACGTGTATTATTCATGAAACACAATGATGGTAGTGATGTTAATTGTTACTTTTTTGTTGACATTGTTCAGAGTGTTTGTTGCTCATTGTGATGTTCCCTGAGCTCCAAATCCTTGTTTAATTGTTGTCTGTTTGCAGCATTGTGGAATTACTCCTCAGCTGCTGTTTTGGACCTGTGGTTTACATTCTGCAATTAAATTGGCTTTAAGCCCAGCGCCTTAATTAGCACATATATTTAAGTTGGTGGGATTAAATTTGTTTGCGTTGACAGTGCCTCATTTCTGGTATTCCTTTGCAGTACTTTAGCCAGCTGAGAGAATCCATAATCCGGAGCCAACCCCCTGACAAGCAGGGAGCCATGGCGCAGTGGTTTGAGAACCTGATGGACGGGATCGAGCGCAACTTACTTATCAAGAATAGGGACAGGTTTGAATAATCGTGCATTATAATTTCTCTGAATTTGAAGATTTTGTAGCTTCTAGTGATGTTGGTTACATTGCCATATGATTTATGGATATGTCCTTTTTTTTCATGTTGTTTAGGAAGTAAATTTCGAATTATTTTCTGCTTTCCAGGTTCACCCAAAATCTGTCAGTGTTTCGGAGGGACATAAACGACTCTTTAAAAGGACCGAGCATCTCGGCTTCATCCATCTCGGAGATGATGACCTCATAGTGACACGCTGCATTTTTGTATTTTTTTTACCTCAGCCCTTTTTTTTCCTGAAATATTTCAGTCCAGGGAGCAGGTTTCTTGAAACGTACCTTGTAGTGCACAGGCAAAATCAGGTTACAAAAAGGGGCCCATTGCGTGCACGTTTTACTACTCTTATTACCGTATTGTCCTGGAAGACAAAACTCCGACTGTGTTACATTTTTTTTTTTGACGTCCAACTTCCTGGTGAGATTGTGATTACTTTCGTTAGATCTCCATGTTGTTTTTTTGTTGTTTTTTTTTTCTTTATTTGTGTGAATCAAGTTGTTCTGAGGAGTATCTGCAATACATGTTGATAATGTTGAATCCCCTTGCCTTTTGCAAGCTGAATGCATGTTGTAATTAGCATCTTTGATGATGGCCTGTGTTCTTGTTTGACAAGGAAACAGCTATTCTGGCATTTTTTTTTTTTTTTGCCTTTCCGAGCACTGGATGTAGAACCAAGGTTATTTTGGGAAAGTGTCTTACGGCATTATTGCTTGGGAGGGCAGCTTTAATTTTGTGGATATTTTTACACCGGTATGTTTGGCTTGCAAAAACTGAGGTGAAGTAACATTTTTGAAAGGATGGCAGCAGTTACGTACTACACACACTGCCCGGTCACTCCCTTCCCTCCCATAATTTCACCCCTAATTATACCTACCCGGTGTACCCTACCTCACCCATCCTCCCTCCCACAATTATGGAATTAGACAGTAATGACGATGAGCGATTGATATTTTGTAGTGAATTTTTTGTCATGGAGAATCGAGGCGAGAAATGAATATTTTGAGTGACGATATTCCCGAGTGTACAAAATGGACCAAGTGGAATGATGTGAATTTATTTCTTCTCTTTTTTCCCCCCTCCCACTCCTCCATCTCCCCCCCACCCCTACTCTACTTCAAGTCGCTTTTGTTTTTCATCATCATCATTTGGGTGTGCCAGTTCTCTCGACACAGCCGATGACAAGAAAAAAATTAATTTTTGCCTTGTGAATCGGGTGTTCTTTGATCCTGCAATTCCTCGACTGAGAAGCCAGTTTGTTATTTCCAGATGAGCTTGTTCCCGTCTAAGATGGAAGTAAAGGAGATATTTTAAATGACCTACTGACCTTCATTGTACTGTGGTCACATACCTTATTGCAACCGCTATTGACGTGCATGAAAACAACCGTAAAATGACATTGTCAGTCAAATTGGCCGGCACTGATAAGACTTAGATAAGACTAGGGATTCCTTAATTTTTGGCACAGTTGAGCTGGGAAGTTTTAATGGTGCTTGTGTGGTGTCATTTCAGAGCGAAATTACTGCGAAGACTGACATATCAGCATGACCATGTTGGACGTGAAGTAGCGCATCTGAATGTAAGTAACATGAGCCTTTACAAACTGTACTCACACTCGACATAACTCGTTACATTTCCATCCAGCTTATTAATTACACCAGCTAAAATTGCATTCCGAATTATTGGGGGATATGCTGCAGCGTGATAAAATTTATGTTGGCAGAGCATTGCACATGTTTGTCCCTCGGATTACGGTCAGTTCTGGTGCCACGTTTGACCCATGCGACTAATTGGATTCGGCCACATGTGTGATTAAAATGTGTAACGAATCTGTTGCAGTGTTAATAATGCTTGTACATCACTGCTCAAACCCAATATTTTAAACAACATTAGGGGCAGCACTACTTCAACTTCATTAGCCGTGACACCTGTTGGAGGTTCCATTTTTCATCCCTGGAAATTCTCCAGAATCATCCATCCTGGGCTGAAGAATGGGGAAGAAATTCCTGAGACTCATCTGCCTGCATCTGGGCCACCATTTATTTTTTGGCGGAATTTTTTTGCGAGCTATGTATGCAGAGCCAAACCCCCCTTTTTGTTATGTGCATCGTCTTGAGCCCCCGAAATGAACCCAGACCTAGATTCCTACATCCAGACGTGATCCACATTACAGATTAATTAGGATAATTTATTTTTTTAAAGGCGCTGGGTGGAGGACATGGTGTGATTAAGCTGTCATTTAAAAGTGACATGGAAAATCGCAAAAATCCGGCCAAAACTTATGCGAAATATGAGCTAGATTTCTTTTAAAAAAATTGCTTCCTAATTTCTCGTGAGCAATTGCGACTCAAAATTGCGAAATTTGTAGTTTGCTAAAAATTTGCGAAACCGCCTGGGTCAGCTCGAGGGGGATATTGTTTTGCAATAATTTTTTTAATGAGGCACAATTTGCCGTCGGACCTGTAATGGTCACTCATTCAATAATCGGGTTTTGCAAATGTAATGAACCCCCCCGCTGCTGTCAGTTCATACCAATTTCCGCACATTTTGTCCGGGGACGCCACGAATCACAGAATTTCGCGACAAAATTTATTGGCCCCGCGCATTTTAGTATGCAAACAGTATGGTGGCAATGCGAAGGAACAGTACATAAATTATTCGCGAAAATCATAAACTCGTCCCTGATCCTACGTGGTCATTGCGAATTTGCGACCCCATTTTTTTCCGCAATTTCAAACTTTGCCTGCTAGTTTTGCAAATTTATTGACAGTTTGCCCATACCATGCGGTTGATCGGTTTTGTCTATTTGTGCCGCTGAACTACTTTTTAAACCCCCCCTTTTTTTGCGTGTGTTGTGCAAGTTTTTCGCACCGTAATTTACGTGCGCACTTAATTACGCGAACTTTCTTTTAGCCGGCCAGCGATGTGGGTTGCAAAAATTATTTCGCTTCCTATCTGGATGATAAATGCCGGGTTTTCTTAAGGGTCCTCATGAGAGATAAGGAGTTTGAGTTAACTCTCTAATTCCAAACTTTTTTTTTTTTTGCAAACTTTTTAGGTTTAGCAGATATGAAATATCGTCCCCGCTTTTTTTTTAAAGTGTCAGAGTTGCCAAATTTTCTGACATTAAGTGTTGATATATTTTGTGATAAATACACAAACTCTTTCCTTTTAACGGCCTCGTATAGCTCGGTTTTTGCGGTGTCCACTTTCACGTATTTTAAATCTTAGGTTGCAATTACGCCTTTAGTGTGTACGCAGGGGCTGGTAATAAATAATGCAAATTAGTGTAATCCGTGGGAAGATAAGGGGTTGGAATTAATGTCCGGCGAGCCTCTGTTTAAAGTTTATAACTTACATCGCCGAATTTGCCGATAATAATCTATGGCTACAGTGGTCAACTACTGTGCACGCAATGCTTATAGAACCTACAGTACCTGAAGCTGTTTTCGTCGTGGTCAACTTTCTGTTAATAATGCGACTCCTCAATATTATATATTTATATTTTTTTTAAAAAAAGTTGAGCATCGCCACTTTTCATAATTTGCAGCCGCTGATTTGAATTTCTAATTGACAAAGCCGGGCATATAAATTCGCACGTTAGCTCGCGGTCTAATTGACGTAAATATTACACTCCCCTTCTGAGTGGATGTCACATTTACATACGCAATGTATGGTGTATGTCGCATCCAAAATGATGTGCGCAGTATTATTTCATTACATTGTGTGTATGTATAAATGAACAAATTGGTTCATGAACAGTTAAAAAGACTTTTTTTTACACTGCACAAAAATTGCGCAAATTTGGCGAATTTGGTCAAGGTGGCGTTTCCTTATTTGGAGACTAACAAAGTCGAGTGTAGGGCAACTTCGCGTATCCGCTAATTGCAATTCGGGCTAATTATTTTAACGCAAGCGTCTGTCCGTGAGGTGCAATTATCTTGCCAACTTGGAATGAGCTTGGGTTCCAAGTGGTCAGGTCAAGGCGGGATTAACTGGGCTTCATAATTCCCTAGACAGGAAAAGTCGAGCCTTTATTGTCTGGACTATATGATGACTATGGGCGGAAGAAGTATCGTCACCTTGAGCTGAGCAATAAACGTCTGTTGGAAATTGACGATGCTCATTGATATTCAGTGTCTTTCCCTTGCATGTGTCTGAGGCACGACGCAAGGGAATTTGCATGCATAACGAACCCAATGTTTGGCGGAAAAAAAAGAGAGCAAGTGGATGGAGACGAATTCAAGCCAAAAGGCCCATCAGCAGTATCACTTTTCGAAGCAGTGCGGAAATTAGTCTGATCTGGTCAAAATTCGCAACAGAGCAAATACTTGCAAAAACTGAAAGAATTTTGAGCAAATATGTTTTTTGACATATAAAAAATGTGCCTTATATTCGAAAATGACTAGTCTGCTCATCGATCCATATACCCACACTTTTTTTTCTGCCTTTGGCTTTTGAGCATATAATGACAACCACCCCCGTTTTCATCTGGTCGTTTCAATCGAAATATTATGAAGTGCCTCTGGAGCAGTGTGACGTTATCGACATTTTTTTTTGGGACCATGCCCTAGATATTTCAGTGACGCAATTGTGATGGATCAGCCCCCTCCTCTCAAACCTCCCCTTTTTCCATATCGGTATTTTCAGGGGGCGTTAACGAGATGGCTGGAAGCATCTTATTACTACTGCCTGCTGGAAATTAAATAAAAAAGAGAGAGAGAGATGGGGAGGGGGGCAGCAGCCGGATTTTCAAAGCGAACTTTTTTGTTAGACTCCACTCATTTTTTCGAGGGGGAAAAAAAGAGATCGTAAAAAATGCAGTGCTGGGTTGGGAAACAACAATTTGAACAATACCAAAAATTATGCAATGGGAGTGAGCAAACTTTGTTTCAGAGTTCACAGGAAAACAATACATCTCCCCCATGGGAGGAATTGTTAAAATTTTGAATTCATTTCAACAGCTAGCACACTTGTTTTTCTTCTTCGTTTTTTTTTAAAAAATGAGTAATTAGTGTTGGACGATTTTTTAAATATTATATGCTGGTTCACTCAGGATGGTTTTGAGATTGGTGTATTTGTGAGAGCAAAAAAAATGTGTCGAAATGGTTGACGTCACTTCTCCTCCATTTTTCTTTCTCATCATGGTGTCTGGTGTTTGGCCAAAGTGCGTGATTGTGGGGATTCCCCGCACGCCCTGAACAAAATGGCTCTCTTTTCCCGTGTTATTGTCATCAGAACCCAGCGTTTCTTCAAGTCATCCCTCACCCTCTCCTATTTTTTTTCTTTCTCCTCCTCCGTTCCAATGTCTCGTATTGTCGGAGTCTCCGGAGGGAAGAATAAGGAAGGATGAGAAAGGCGTGGGATGCGCGTCCATTTATTACAATCCCGGCGGATACAGGCCCCCAGCAGACACCCATTTTGGGGCAGGTTTTGAGGCAGGAAAAGGCTTGTGGATGAATTCAATCATATATCTTTGGAAGAAGAAGAAGAAAAAAAAGAGAGGCTGGAAATGGATTTGAATGAGGAAAATATCTGGAGGGAGGTACAAATGGGGCTTGTGGCTTGAGACAAAACATTATTTATTGGGGAGCTCAGGCGATGAGTGCCTGTGGGTGGGTGGGTGGAATCTATAACAGCAGCAGAGGAAAGGAATGGAGTGTTTGTCCTGGAGGCTCTTTCAGTATGGGTGCATTTTGGTGAGAAATGGCCGAGAAAAGGCTTCTAGGAGGGATCAGAAGAATGTTGTGTGCATTCAACTGATGAGACCATGTTTTGAAGGGAAGATGGCCTTTCTGGTCAAATGAACCGATGGAATACACACACACACAAAAATGATAGAGTCATCCTGGCATGAATGCAACCCAACGAGTAAGAGAGCATGTTGGGTTGCCCTGAACAGTCAGGCGTCGTCGGGTTGTTAAAGCATTTTTGTGAGATTTACATCGGCGGGTTTGTCCTCGCGGCCTGTCACAGTGAGACTTGCTTTAAAAAAATCGCAGAGATTTCCGCTGCAAATGGAAGTAAACGTGTTTTCATCGGAACCAGACAAACTGGGCGACTTTTCACTGTTTTAGGTTGGGGAAATGGGAACGTGCCAGGAAAGTAATTTCTGCGATTGAAATCGCGGATTTAATATGATGTAAGCCGAATTGATGCAAATTGCACTTAAAGTTTTGCACCGGATATGAAGAGTACAGCTGTATATAGTTAACTCCTCTCGGGCAGTACTGTATATCAGACCACAAAAGCTGAACTTGATGACGGTGTGTGCTCAGTAATAATGAGTGAAGATTTCTGGTCTGCTGGAGCGGTCTTGGTATCTTATAGTGCGCAGGGTTAGATAAATGGCGACTATAAAGGCGCGTGCAAGACGATATACCAAAATGAATTCCGTCTGCTTTTAATCGCATCCCATCTGTTAGGCTCATAATAGACTTTGCCTTGCTTCCTGTTAATAGCTAGACTATCTCTCTCTACTTCCAAGACTATATAGACTGTGCTTGGAGTTGCTTGAGCTGCAATTTTGCTGCGGGTTGATATCACGCTGGGTGAACAGCCTCTAGTGAAAATGGTTTGCTGGAGTGAACAATCTCCAACGATGGGCAATGAAACACCTTGTATTTCTCGGCAGCAACGGAGTCGTATATGATGAACGTGACGATGCAAAGGCTTTCCAGTGGTGCGCAATTAGCGAAAAAAACAGCCGCCAATGCGTTGTTTGGCAGTTAATGAGGCTTGGGTATGAAACTTGCAGTTTTGCAGTACCGTGAAAAACTGCATGGGTGGATACGACTCTTTCATTTAAAATTTTTTATATCTGAAGTATCCGCAATTTTAATGATTTCGCAGGTTTGCACCACATGTAGAACTTTTTTCGGAATATTTGTGGCGTATACTAAGCCTATATGTCATTTTATGCCCCTGTTATTGTCTCCGGGCCGACACATTTTTTATGGGGACGAATTTGCAAATATGTTGGCAATGGATTCCGCGAATAATTCGAAGGGGGTCCGTTTAATTAGAAATCAATCCCAGCGTTTCACACGGCGCTTTGACCCTGTCAGTTTAAAACGAAAATTGCGAGTATGAAAGGACACAACCATGATAAATGACCAGTCCTCATGTTAACAGGCTGGTGATGCATGGCCGGAAAAAGCAATCAACTATTTCTAGGACGGAATAAAAGGACAGAAGACACTATCGGCTCATTAAAGATTATTTTTTTAAAACTGAACCGATGTACCGACTGGTACTTGTAATTTTGATTTGCAAATAAATTAGTCGCATCTGTTCAGATCGAAACTCTCTCTAAAAAAAAAACAAGGGTATAGTGTATGCTTTGGTGGATTTTAATTTTAATCCTTTCCCTTCCCCACGGGCTATACGCTCGAAGCAGCAGTGCAGTGTGAATGTTGCGGTTTGCGATGTGTACGGCCAGGTGCATCCAATAATTATTCTGTTTGGATGGCCTCCATTGTATATAATGTCGAGGAACAGCCATGGGACTGTGACCGTTTCGGAAGGGGGGAAAAATCTAATAAATGTCACCTGCTCAAACAAGCATCTACCAGTTAAAATTGCTCATTGTCCCTTTGTTTCAACTATATTGTTACTTTAAAAAAAAAGATTGGATTAGGTTGGCATTATTATGTGGGATTATAGTATTTTTTGTGGGGTAATATTGGTGCGGCTTTACTCACTTTATTGGCGCACCTGTTGATTGTCAGAGCTATAGGGTAAATGGGGCTAGACATTTGGGATCTTAATAAGCAATTGTTGTACCGTTAAATCGTGATTAAAAGGATTCTAAAATCGGTATTTATTTAAGAGCGCATTTTAACGCAAGATTAGGCGGATATTGATTTATGTAGGCTGCATCATTGGGAGTGTGTATTTGCTTTATTTTAATTTCCGGCCACAACAACAGCAAATGCTTTTACTGTCTAATATTGATAAACGACACACAAATAATTGGCACACGGTCAAATTTAAGCAACTGTAGTACATATAAAGTGAATCCCTTATTTACAATCATACACGGTCAGCAAGTTAATCAAAATCCCNCCCCCCCCCCCCCCCGATTTATTTATGTCGAGCAGGCCTGGTTAAGTTTCTTTGGCAATAAATGAGAGGAACCGCTGGTTGATCATGACCGAAGCCAATTTAAGCCAAGGCGAGTTGCAATACGTATCTGTAGCGGTTCACTTGTCCTCTTCCATTACCCGGATTTATACGATTCTCTTTGAACCGAGCGGAGGATTCCTTTACCGGAATAATTCAGGGGGGCTCTCGATCTGGCCTTTTTCTTTTGTGCAACTTGGCTCCGTCTTTGGAGGCTGCAATGGAGGGATGCTGGGAATGGGGCGGGGGAAAAGAACACACTTTTTTTTTTTTCTTTCAAATTTATTTCCAACCCTGGGGGAGGGGACCCATTGCGGTAAAAATAAGAGATAAGGGACAACCCGTAAATTCCGGGAGTGATAACTGCGGGCACATTTTTGGTTTCATCCAGCAGGAAAAGACGGTCTTGCGGGGATGACAATGTCGGTTATGTGCTGGTGTCAGGGTGTCCAAAAAATTGGGCAGGTATTTTTTTTCAATATTGATGCGATTTAGAGACGTGAAGTGATTCTCGGATTATCCCCCGGATTTCTGAGAGCACAGCTACTGTAGCATCGCAAGGTAACTGGAGGAGGTATTTGGACGTCGCAAAGTTGAATTCTATTGGATTTCCAGTAGATTTTCTTCGGACTACGTCAGTTGATGTCAGTTTGATCCGGATTATCTTTGAGATGTAAATCACCCCCTTTTAAAAGGGCAACCCGGAGTTGATAGCACTTTAAATTGAGTTCTTTCCTTGTAAAGTGTATTTTCGAGTGTAATTCGCATTTTTAAAAAAGTACTGTGCATCTTTGTAAATGCTGAATTTCCAGAAGCGACTGATTCGACATTGATGGGTGATTCCTGCACGAAAATCCCGCATCCGACTGCGCGATTTTTTTTTGTTTGCAAAAAAAAAATGGGTCCTATTTTCATACGTCTAGTTAGCGTTGGGCGGGCGAGACGAACAAGCGATTTGGGAAGCAGCAGCGTAATCATGTAAACCGCTCTCCAGAGTCAACAGAGAATTGCGGCCATGGAAAAAAAAGGGGGCTTCCCTATTTCCACTGCTCATTTGGTTCTAGCTTCTTTTTTTTTCCAGTCCAATTTTTTTTGGGAGGGAAACTGGATTGATGTGGAGAGAAATAGTCCATAGCTATTTGTCCCCATCCACTGAAAAAAATTGGTTCCAAAGGGGGGGGGGGGGNGGGGGGGGGACGGGACAAAAGCGATTCAATTCGGGGGACCACAACAGCCAGAATGAGAGAACTGGGGAGGGAATAACATGTATAAAAAACATGCATAAAAAAAGCATTGTTGGTATGTGAATGGGAGGTTGGCAGCTTCACAAAGAAATTTCAAGTGCTTGGTAAACATTGGTAGGAAAGTCATTCATAAAAAATGAGATGGCTAAAAATGAAAAGTGGAGATGCAGCTTCTCAATAGCTTTTTATTCCAACTTCTAGAGAGTTTCTAGTGTCAAAACGAGTCCGAAATATTTGATGTTATCGTTCTCAAGATAGCAACTTTTTTTTGGCTTTGAAATGGTGGTAAAAAAACAAAGTTGGTGTTTGTTTCGGACCCCCTTTTTGGTCAATTTCACACTTCACTTTTTCTCGTCAAAATTGCTGAAGCTTTATGTCTGCAGAGCCACCGACGCGTTTAGTTAGGCACGAGTCTATTGTTATTTCTGGCGGGTCTATCGATAGAATTTTTTCTTCTCCTCCTCCTCCAAGCAGCATCCTGGACCTTTTTCTCACCTCTTTAACCCTACGCTTCCCTGCTTTTGTATTCTCGAAAAAAAAGGTGGCTCCAAACTGTCGTGGGGGAAAAAATGGAGATGTGTATAGGTGAGAGGTAGATTTTTTCTTCTCCATCCTCACATCCAGTGTTATAAAATCCGGACAGGCATGATAAAGGAAAGTTTGACGTCTGCTGGAGAAAGGAAAGGCTGGAAATAATATCTAAAAAAAATGACGAAGGGATGTGACCGAGAAGAATAATGCATCCAGGGGGACTATAAACAGCACGGGATTTCCATATGGAATTTGCCAACAAAAGGAAAAGTGGGCATTGTTGTCAAAGATATACGTACATATAAAAAGGGCAGAGATGGACAGATCAGGCTGTATGTTTGGCAGAATGTTTTGCGGAAATTGTTCATGTGTTGTCATAATGAAATCAGAGGGGGCCATATATATGTACTCTGGCTGTGATTGAGGCCGAAAATGGGTGCCATGTGTTTCGTTTCTCACTCGCAGCCGTGGGATACTTCCGATTCCTGCGCACACACAAGTCCGTTCAAACAGGTTGCGTGTTACACACTTTTTTGCAACATTGTCCATCTGGCATGAATCACTTTGAAACACTGTTTATTGACTAAAAGGCGCAACCCGTCCTTCCCCAGTCTTTAATTACAGCCTGCAGCAATTACAGCGCTAATAATAATCAAAGTTAAGAACCTCGACCAGCGTACGCGAACTTAAGCCGCTTCCAAGTACAACTTGTAATAATAACAATAATGGAGCGTACGTGTGCTTGCAGCACCCCAGTAGCAAGTTGGTCTCGCAAAAATCTGAATAAAGTTGGAAATAAATATGACGGAGTGGCCATTAGCCTAATTGGGGGAACAGAAAGGGGAGTATGGGGGAAGCGCCATTGTTTCTCTTAGATTTAATTAATACAAGTTTGGCCATAGCTGAGGGGCCCCCAAAAGCAGGTACAACCCGTTAATTTGCGCAGCAACATCAACACTTTAATGGGTTACACTTGGACAGCACCAGTGGATTTTAGGAAGGCTAGCCCTTCCCCAAAGCCCAGGGTATGACCCAGGAAACTCAAACTATCCGGTTCCAGAGTAGATGAGTCAAAAACTACAGCGTAACAACTCCTGTGCTGATTATTAGTCGCATTTTGATCGAAATTGAGTTAGTTCTTGCATATAACGTATGGAAAGCGTACTTACTCACTTTGCTCAAATTTTACGTTATAGAGATATTACAGAGCTGCATCTATAGGGGACAATTTAATATTCAAACTTTAACGCCCCATATTATTTTGAAAGTGCTTGTTGTATGCTGAGCCCAACAGGAGCCGACATGAATACTACCTTATATTAATGAGAGTAGTGCTCAATGCGCTGTGTAGTGCTCTGTCAAGGACTGAAATAGGGCTGTTATGAATATTTCCGTGTGCTCACAAGTAGTCACAGTGGTTTGAGGGAAATGCAAGATCAAAAACACTTGCAGCAAAACTATACATAATAGCCTATGTGTCTGCAACACCAACGAAATAATATAAACAGGCCGAGCGCCACATTCTCCGCAACAAAGAAACTGTTTAAAAAAATGGGTCGGAGTTAATTGAACGTGCAGATTTACTGCGCAATTGCGGTTGCACGTTTATAACGTCGTGTAATTATTGGAGCTAGTAACGCTCAGTTTCAACTTGTTACACATCATACACAATTCAAGCCGCAAGGTGCATTAAGCAACTCATCACCAATTCAGAACGCCGAAGACCACAGCTTTAAACCCATAATAATAATAATAATAATAATAATAATAATAATAATAATAATAATAATAATAATAATAATAATAATAATAATGCATCTGCTAAGTGGGTTAAGTACGCTTGGAAGTTTCAGGCATCACTATTAATCTGTGTTATGTAACCACTGGTGGATTAGACCAAAATCAACAAAGATTTCGCATTTTCTGTCCGCTTCGCAGAATCAGAGACATGCTTATTATAACACGGTGGGAAGACACTTGCTGAATAAGTTAAGCTGCGAAAACAGAGCCTCTTTACCCATACTTAATTAGGCGTCTCTTGATTATCCTTCCCTGATGCTTGCCTAGCGTTATTTTCTTAAGGTGCTAAGGGTAACTGCATCCTTAATTATCCTCTTCGAATTTTGAAGAGACAAGTCTTGAGAAAAAGATGGTGTTGCGCCAGGTTGGATACGCGTCGTATATAGGATCTTTAATAAAAGCGGGGCCCGTTGAAAACGGATCAAAATTATGGTGGTGATGATCATGAGGTAAGTTGGGTCTGAACAAGGGGCGGCAGGATTAGTCTGCAGCACATTATCATCTGATAGAGTTATGGAAGGGATTAGAGGATGCCATGTGTTGGAATTAATCTTTGCATTAAAAAAAAAAAAAGAGTAATGAAAAAGGATCCCAATTAGTTGTTTTGTGCTGCCTGGTCGGTGGCGATATCTGTGGGTTATATGGCTGATCGAATCAAGTCTTGTGTTCTGCCGCAGTGGAATGAATTTATCATAATGAGGCTTCACTTCCATATATAGAGAGAGAACTCTCTCGGGCCAAAACGATCTGTTTCGATGATGCTAATTACCAAATTGCTCTCGTCTCTTGTAGTTCGGAATAATATCGTTTTCCAACCACTACGTCGTGCTTTTGTAAGTGGTGCACGTGCCCCCAAGGTGTGCTACATTGTATCAACGCGTCAAATATTTCCAGCTGGTTTTTTTTGTTTGGATTGTGTTAGCCTGATACGTGTTATCAAATTGGAAAAAAGTGTAGTGCGTCATGAGTCATCATAGGTGTGATAATGATTTTTTTTAAACAAACTGCGTTGGACCCGAGAGGTCATAGTTATCTGACTATGGGATTATCTAGTTGTCCCCACAGCGGTTTTAAAAACCTCCGAAAGCCAATCGAAATGTCCCTTTAGCCATATGGGGATATCAGGAGGCGAAAAAATTAAAGCACGTGACCATGTTCACATTCCATTAATCAACGGCGACCATAAATTAAACCTGCACACGCATCTGTTACCCGTGTCTTTTTTTTCGTTCACTGTTTTGTGTGTATGCCGAGTTGCATTGTGTTGCATTCGCCTTCCAAGTGTAATCCGGAGCCGGAATATTTTGAGCGTGTTGCGAAACGTTAATTACTTTCCTGCGATTTCCTTGAAAGCGTTTTCCAACCGGGCAGATATGAATCCCACCCGAAAATCCGGTGAGGAGGGGCCGGCAAAGGGCCTAAATCCTCTGCTGAATTATTGAATCATCAGTCCGGAGTATGTATATATCTGGGGCTGCTGCTTTTCCTCCCGCGTGTCTCTCTTTGCCTAAGAGGATTAAAGGCAGAAATTCCGGGGTTGTTCTCCGGGATGCGACGAAATATATATACCCCCTCCGGATGCCCTCCCCCGGATAACCGCTCACGTCACGGGATCATGCCAACCCGATCCCACGAGCTTTGTTATGATTACCGAATTTATCATCGTTTGCACTCGCAACTGCTGCCAAAAAAAAAACTTCCATTGCAAGGAACGTATAAATTTTAAGTTTGAAAGTGAATTTACGAGTGTTTTTTTACGGTCGAAATCACAGGGCGAGTCATAATTTTGAGAGGTTTTTCAGCTTGTTTTTGGGCAAATTCAGATTATTTCTGATTCACCCTGTACGGTGTAATATGATGCACAAAACAGATGCATGTTCGCGGATTTTGAACTGTAACGAACTGGGATACCTAGTGTTCACACAGGGCATCGCCTGTTGCTGTATGAAATTAAAATTGCATTAGCACTTAAGCTGGCGTTTTATCCGGAGCGATACCGAGGTTTACTCGGGTCCCTGTGCATGCAAATAAGCAAAATTCCTATGCGGAAACGAGTTTTAAGCGTAAAGTGCGGAGGATAAATTATTTCACGTGTTTGTCCTTTCTGATCTAAAAATAATATGCGGTTGCATCAGAGTAGGAAGACATTTTTTAAAAAAAATCAGGTCTCAATTTTTGAGGGGAGGCTGAATAGAATTTCCTGTTTCCTGTGTGAAGTTGGAAGCCTCCTGATAATATTACTTCTAAGGGAAAACAACCTACATTGCTGGTTTTACACATTGGATTTGTTACAGGAAAAGTGCAAAAATTGCGAAACCTGATTGGAATCAAAGTAAAGGATCCGCAGCTTTTCCCTGACATTTAAAGGTAAAATGGCAGAGTGCAGCAATTGCTCATGTCCCTGAATAAACTGGTATAGGACAGCTATAAAAAGAGGCAGCAAGCGGGGAAGTCCTGCTATAGTGCCAAGAGCAGCATATATTTTCATTTCCGGACTGCAATGTCCAGTGTAACGGTCTGGAAGATGGTTTACTGTGCCAAGACACCAGATGCTGAGGGACCTCTTTTCTTATTGCTGCATAACCTTGGAGGAAGCAGCCTTTTTATGGAGGTCAAGATACAGCTTGATGTAGTGCACACTTTGGGCGTGACTGCAATTTCTTAAAGCCAACACACGATTATAGCAGTCTACTGTGTGTGTATATGATATAACCAGAATTTAATAACTGATTGTGACTGGAGTTATTCAGCGCTCCGGAGCAGAAGTCGAGTCGGGATATTTTAAAAGGCGTGTCGACCGGTACCTGCGACAGCGATGCAGGTCGTACAGTGTTTTCCAGAAGCGGAGAAAATTGCATTGCTGTCCTAAAATCGATCTGGTTGTCAGTTCCAGGGACATGCTCTCTCACCCAGATAGAAAATGTAATGTAGGGTTGTGCTATCTCCGCAAAAAAGAAGGCATGAAAAGAAACTCCCTATACGTACATTATCACACCCTCTCCGAATATTGTCTGCTTTTCTTGCATTGTTGCACTGTGCAGAAAACGAGGCGTGAACACTTTTGTAAGCTGGAGAATTATTTAAAAAAAAAAAAACAAGAGCTCGGGCCTGTGTTTAATTTTCCAGGTAGCTTACTACAAAGTCATGCATGAGTGATCTACGAGACTTGGGTATGAATAAAATTAGAGGCCGAAATTGATTCACCGGGGCGGATGCTGAGACGAGGTGAGATGCTCGTATAATGAAAACATGCTGCCAAAAAATAAGGTGAACTTACTTTCACATGAAAGAACCTTGCAGGTCATACGCGGCATGGAATGTTTACATTTTAAACGTTTTTTTCTCTCATTATGATGCACTTGTGGGCTGCAAAAAAGCAGGTGTTTGTTTGTTATCTATAGTGAGAGAGATGCTGTGTGCTGGACCGGTTTTTTGTTGATTTTTCGTCCCTTGGCCTAATTCCGGCGCCGCCTAGTCTAAACAAACTGCACTAGCTTGCAAGTGTTGCCCAAACATTTTGCCTTCCCTAAACTGCACATGTTTGGTCGAGCCTTCAATTTGCGAATAACAGGACTCAACAAACAGATTTTTAGGGATGCACAAGCTTTTCTATCCAGGTATTTGAACAAAAAAAAATTTGCACAGTATTACTCTGCAATTCGGATTCGGAATATGCGGGGAAAAAAACGCAGAATTACAGACCGCAATTATTATCCCGGTTTTCATCATCAGGAAGCTTTTCCCCCCGGTGTTATGGATTTAATTTGCCACGTTTCAGGAAGTGGCTTAAATGAGAGTGCTGCTTTCTATTGCGCTGTCACTTTATTGCGATTTATGCCTGAGGTTAAAAACTGCATTCCATATACACATTCTGCGATTCCTGCCAGAATTGCGCGATTATTTTGAAAATGTAGGATGCGGACACTTTTTTGCATTAAGTACCCCACTATAAGAGTGTACTGTCTGATTCAGTCATGAAACGTCAATGCATATATGCGGGGGCGGTGGGCAGGGAAACAAGGTAATTAGATTTTTGCAAACGGGTATTTTAGAAGCGAGGGTAGCATCAGTTTGTGAAACCAGCGCGAGTTGGCACACACATAAATGTTGGGCCAAAAAGCATCGATGAGCGTTTTGCGGGGACAGCACACAAATGATGACAAATAGGAATACAAACATTTGCCCGGGATATGAAAGTGACATTACCGTATATACTCCAGGGATTTTTAAAAAAAAGAGAGGGATTTTTTTTAAAAAAATAGCACGAGAGAGCTGCCTGTGCGCTTTGGCGGTTGACAAATTTTTTTGAAGGGACCATGCACTTTTATTGCACCAACCCGGATTTACTCGCGAAAAATGTCCCCACATCTGTTGGAAGCGAAAAAAATTGATGGACATATTTTCGTGGAATCCTGCAATCATTCTGAAAAACAAGGAGGAGAAAATTTGGCAATGTTAATTTTTATGTGCCTCAAGCAGAGTCGCATAGTTTGACAATAATTGAAGCGCAATATCATTAAGTACAGCTCATATAGGAATTGGACTAATTGCGGCATGTGCATGTTTGCTGGTTTCGAGCCCATTAAAATGAGTCGCCTTTTCTCGATGGGATTTCAATTTCATGAGACCAGAGAGTCGCGCATGGCCATTAGTTTAATGGCATCGGCCATTGTTGGGTTGCTGCCTTTTACCCTTCTGACCTTTTCCTTGTCTCGTTTTGTCGCCTGACAAAAGAGGCTGGTAGCGAGCGACTTAGTGAAGACCGACCCCCCCTCTTGTTTCCTCTCGCGGGGCTTTTCCAGGAGAAAGTAACAAAGTGTGTGTAGGAGGCGGAAAAGGAAAAAAAAGAGAAAACTTTGCAGATTAATGCCCCCCAAGGAAAAGGGGGTCGGAATTATTGTTGGCAAATTAACTAGCACGCAGATGCAACTTCCAGCTTGCCCCTTTTTGGAAAGGATTTTTTAATGTCTTCTCCAGCAGTGATGGATGCCACTGGAGCGTTCAACTTTTTTTAGGGAAGGGGCAAAAAGTTGGGAGTACATATTAGCATACATCTTTTGGGCGAGGAAAAAACTGGTGTGAGAGTTTCTAGTTATGCCATTTACCTTCACGCTGCGGCTCATCCGATTCTGAGTTTATGTTGGAGTTTTGCGCGGGCTTGCGCTCTCCGTTGGAGCGTTATACTCGAATTACAACTAAGTGAATTTTAATGTGTGCACAAGGAGTGTTTTTAGCCAGTTAGAAGCAGCGCAATAAGTACAGGGTGCTGCACTTCACGAGCGCAGAGGGAAAACTTCTGAGGCTATTTCCACTGCATCTTTTTTTTCTTCAGGAAACAACCAAATATCTATAGAAATCCTCTTAGGAATTTCGCGTGACAATATGTAACATCGTGGGACTTAGCTCTGAAACATGTAATTGATGGCCCCTGCAAAAAAATACCTAATGATATTGGATGGTAGCACAGCCTTTGTTCTCCTAGTTTCTGCAAAGTGTTTCCTCCTTTTCTGTTCCTCCATCGATACAACCCAAGAGCTTCTTTGAGCCCATTGGGTTTGGACCAAAAGACATTCCTGGAAATCTTATGGGGCCTTTGCGGGTAAAGAATTATCGGTTGGACTCTCAAGGACCCCCGAAATCTGTGTGCTCCATTTATTATTTGCAACTCGGACATTTTTTTCTTCTTTCTTTCAATTCCTAGAGGAAACACTCGCAGTCATTGAGCAATTGAATGGGTCAGGCAGTATAGGCTAAGAGCAGAATAATGTCTGTGGATGTTTGCAGAATTATGTTAGCTGTACATTATTTTTTTTCTGTGTTGTAAAAGGCAACATTCCGGCGGTTAGTGAACGTTTTTTCTCCCGCTTTAATTGAATAATCTCTGGGAATTCATCCTCCAATTGCTCCAACCTGTATTTTTCTCTTGAGCGTAATGGAACTCTGGCCAGATCCATTTGTCTCTGCCCGGATGTTAAATGATACTCCCGTGTCTGCTGTAGGCTGGAGAGTTGTAGTAGGTATCGCCAAACAAAGGCATCTTCTGAGGGATAAAAAAAAGAGTAGGGCAGTGATTGGGGAGTGTTGTAGTAAGAAGAGGGCCAAACACACACACACACACACAAAAAGCCTCAAACATTTTTTCCTGACTTTCCAGAGACAAAGTGCGGATGTCTGCTGTGAGAAAAGTCCGGGTGATATCCGGCTGGGGATGACATTGCGAGCGATCAAATTGTCACTTTGAGCCAAACATTTCCGCGGGATTAGTTTTTTTTTAAAAAAATTTCTAGTTTCTGCTGCTGGACGTCGGAAAATGTGCGAATCTGTGACATTAGCATAGCATTTTGTTGCGATTATTGTCAGACCGCTCTTAGTTTCTAATTTCATCTGTCCCCGGGGCGAATAGACCGTTTGTTTTCCCAGGGTTTGGCCATTATCATTGCTCACGGAACCGCGACATTTGCAACCGCTGGAGTGATGTATATACATGTGATGGTCATTCAGAGTTAGAGATTCCAACTTGACCTCGAATCATGTCGTTGGACAGTCACGAAAACAGACCTGTTAAATGGCTTAATGGAAATGTTTGCTTCGGAAAAAAAGATGTAACTGATACAATAATCACAAAATGACTGGTTGTCGATGAGGCAGATGTTGAATTCCAGAAGAAAAGTAGTATTGCTTTTCCCAACTTTTCCAGCAGTGGCAAAATCGCTGAAAATTTGGCACGTAAAGTGTTACAGATTTTTGTGTAACGTGATAAATTAAATAGGTCAATGTATGCATAGAAGAAGGGGTGCTCCACAAAACTAATCACTTTTCCGAACCTACAGTATAAAGTGCGACTTAAAGTTAGGTAAAATCGCAATTTGGACACTTTTTGAACACTCTGCAGCTATGATTTTGCGGTGTAATCTTTTGCTCATTACAAGGTTGGCCCTACAAAGTGGTTTTCGCAGAAAGCGTTGCCAAAAATAGTAGCAAGGGTTTAATATCAATATGAATTTTTCAATATTTTATTGCAAATTGTTTTCCATCTTGGTTGTAATTTGCAAGAGAACAAACTTGCGGTTTAAATAAATAGTACGTCAAAAAAAAAACGTAATTAGTTTTTTTCGGGATGGAATGACTGTACACTGTACAGTATTAATAGCCCTGAACTAACAGCACCAGTAATATAAAATCCAGCCATCCGTATGCCTCCAGGGGGATGTCAACTAGACTGACACTTGATCCCTATTTAAAAAAAGCTGTTTAAATATAACTACAGTGGCCTTTTAAGAGCTAATATTTGCGACTTGTAAGAACCCACAAGCATATTTGCTTTGTAGGCTTAAAGGATACACCGCCCATGCTTGGGTCGCTCGCTGGAAGGGATTTTAAGTTTAATTTGACCATGCAGAGGCCCGCATGCAATTTCTGGAAAAAAAAACTGCAATACAAAAAATGGAGCATCTTCGTTTGCGAAATTCAGTTGATGTTGGGAACTTTTTTGTGTGTGTATGTCAAATGTGGTTGTCCATTGTGTCGGACCCCCTGCAAGTTATCTCCATAAGCATATATTTTTTTGGCTCCCAACATTTTCGTGGGCACAATTACATCGGGCACTGGAACCAATTCGGGCAAAGTGTTATCCGGCGATGGTTTGTACTGCCCTTCTCCCAACTGGTCCAAATGTAACAGAGAGGCTGTGAGCAGAGAAGAGGTGAGGATTGTTCATGCCAACCGGCCCCTTTTTACAATAATTGTATAAGACGGAAATGAGCCCAGTTGTCGTTCCTGGCCGAGCTACTGCAATTCGGGAGCCCGGATTTTACGGGCCCAACCCCATGTAAAATGTGTTCCAATTTGACACAGCCTGCTACCCCCTGCTGCTTTCAGGCTTCATTACGTGGAGTGTGGAATATCCGCCAATACCCCCGTTCAAGTGACCCTTTTCTGCAAAAGCCGTGTATTTTGCAAAGAGGCACCTTTTTTGGCGAGCGAAAATTGCTCAGATGACGGTTGGGTTTAAAGCCATTTGTGATACATACAAAATATGGGTGTAAAAGACAATCATCATTAATAGAATTGGCTTGACGTGTTGTCCATATATGCGTTGACTCATCACCTAAGTGCATGTAGTTGCCACAGTTACCACTAGGTGGCAGTAGCGTGCAGAGAGTAAGAAAGCGCGCCATCTGGTTGTGGCATATCATACTACCTGGCAGTGTTGCCAAATGTGGCAGCGGGTTCTGCTGGGACATTTGCAGTAAAATAATGCCCGTACTTGACTTGTAAAAAAAAAACATTGTAATTGAGAGTACCTATTACCTAAAGTGACAGAACCTTTGTTGCCTTTCATAGTGCATGGTGCCAATAACTATTATCTTGAGTGTTCTGCAGGAGAGACGCAACCTACGTTCCATCAAATTTAGCGAACAGTTTTAGGGTTGCATTGCGGTAATTACCCTTCCCCACCCAACTCCGAACCCAACCTTTGTTTACTAATCCATTACACACCTACACTTTACCTCAGCACTTAGATTACCCTAATTAAATGGTTTGAGCGCGACGAGACTGCCACCTTGGCTTTAGAACTGGAAAGCCAAATTGCCTCCCGGAAATGCACGTGTCCCGAATTTGCACAAAAAAATCGCGCAAAAAACGCAATTTGCATGCAAAATATTTTCCAGCTATTCTGCGCAGGTCACCTTGCAGTGTTGTGCAAAAAAAAAACTCGGATACAACAGGTTTTCCGGTTCTAGTGTTGCTGAATCGGAAGTGTTGTTTCGGGTGGCCAAAATAAATGTACGAGCCTTTTTTTTATTTGTAGAAAAGAGTGAAGAGGGGGGAGCATTAATTAGAAATTCCTCCTTTTTGCGCCTTTTCACCCCATGGTGGCATGTATGGCCCACCCTGTTTCGGAATAAAAGCAGAGGGATGCTTCATGCATAGCTGTAGAGAGATGGGTGTTGAGATATGCCAACAGGAATTTCCTCCGCCTGTCGTCTCATGGCAGTTAGCTGACTGGTCCGGAATTTCAATTAACGTGTCACTGTCCGACTATAGTACAGTCAGGGGGGGTGTTGACAACCAAAAAAATTGGCTTTTGTCACTCTTTTTTTTTGAAAAAAAGAGGGGGCAGAATTCGCGTGCGAAAATCCTGCTTATTGTTGGTATTTTTCAATAGCTTTCTGATGGCGCATTTTTTTGTTTTTGGTGCAAGGTTGCAAGCTTTGTGTTTTTTTGACTAATTGCGAATTATTGGCGCGACCATAATTGGGACGTGGAGGTTTGCAAAACGTCACGTCTCCATCAACTGGTGTTAGGACCACAGTGACCGGGCTCCCTTTAATTGCATCGGAAGTGTCCTAAAATGTTGCGAATGTGTCGTTTTTTTTGCACTGTCGCGCAATTACTGGCGGGTAAAGTTTATTCTGTCGATAACTGGGATGGTTGAGGATTAAAAATGAGTGTGCAATGTGCTTTAATGCTGTAGACGGATGGCGGCGGGGAACAATTTGCGTGACGCAAGCGGCGCGCAAAATCATGTTGCCATGTAAGTTATGGAAATGCATTTAAAAAAATACAACACGCCGATCACGCTTCATGTGAGGATTTCTACAGCAGAGCAAACAAGTGTGGTGCAAATTTTTATTTGCTTGGGAGCCTTTTTGGCAAAATTAAAAATATGCAATGGCAGAAAGCTCTGGAAATAAACATTTTAGCTGAACAATGTTGGAAAGTTATTATTTTACTGCAGCGTAGCACAATTGTTATGGTTGCCTTCATAAGGGTTCATAGCCAATGTAATCAGAATATGCAAGTATTTGTAACATTTGTGTAATTTGAAAAATATGATAAAACTCTCGAATAATTGTTCAAGTTAGGAAATTCCTGAATATCTGTACACAGTGTATGTGACAGATGAAGTGCCCGAAGGTGTTTAAAAAAAATCACATTAAAGCCTCTATTTTTCAACAAACATTTTCAGGAGCTGTAAATGTTAGGTGCTAATAAAGTAATAGATTTAAAAGGCTCTGGGTCGCATTTAATTTTCGAGTTTGTGACATTTGACCTATGGGTATTTGAACCAATTTTTTTCAGGCTACATCCGGCCGGAGTTCTTTAAAAGGACAAGTCTGTATTACATAGTCACAATACGCGAATGTTTTTGACAATCCTAAAAGTAACTGAAATTGAATGCAAGTGCAATTGACAAGTCAATCGACACACACTGGATATATCTTGTTTGTTACAAAATAATATTTTCTTTTCTCGAATTTCTCGAATCCTTTTACTAGGCGACAAGTGTATCTACTTTTGTCAATAAAAAATGTTTGCTTACCATACAGTCGAGACTACTTGTCCTGAATCCGATCTACGTGCACGTGTAAATTCAGGGCCAGTGCTGACCGGCGCCGGTTCCCATTGTCCGTTTCGAGCAGAAAGCTTCATTTTGCCACTTGAAAAGAGCCAAAGGTGAAAAGGACCCGGACTTTTTTTTTTTTTTTTTTTTTTGTAAGTCGAGGGCAAGGTGAGGTGGGAGGTCCACTCAGCGGACATGGCGGACGAATCAAAAAGAAACCTGAAGAAATGGACTTCCATCTTTTATCGGAGCAGAAATCGTTTCCTCCACCGAATCCATAACAAGCTCAGGCGTCGAGAAAACTTGGGTGGCCAGAAAGGGCATAGGGAAATAAAGAGTCTGGTCGGCACAAATATCAAGCAGAAAATGAAATGCAAATTTTTCTTTTAATTGGATGAACCCAACCTTTTCGTGTTTCCACACTTCGGCAACATTTTCTTCATGGTGTCGGTTCTTTGCTAGTATTTCACGGCCTTCCCTGTATCGGCTGGCGAGTTCACAGAACACTTGCACGAACGCTCACATCATTGGGGGGAAATCCTGGCAAAAAGATTCCCTGGCGCGCCACACACGCTGCACAGCACACACAATTCGATCTGGAGCACTGGCTGTGGCAGAAATGGTGAAAAATTGTTGCCGGTAATTCATTTAACTCGTTTGGGTTCCAGCGACTCCGGTATCACGGCGACAAGTGACGCGGATCTGATTGTGTTATTTCCCCTCCCATTCAATTTCTTTTGTTGTTTGCCGCCTGGTTGAGTAAATTAAATTGCTTGGAGTTTGTGGGTTCGAGAGGTTGTCACGCGGAAAGGTTTCTAATCGTCACGGGTTTTTTTAAAAGATAGGGCTTTTAATGCAGTGTACTGAATCCTGGTCGTTTTTACACTTACTGTAGTGAAAAGAAAAAAAGGGTATCTACTTACGCCTACTGTCAACATTAATTCCAGCTTTTGACGATGTAGTACTGTACCTACTTCTTATTCTACACACTCGAGCGAATTATTATTTTAATACATTTGTCTAAAATAACCAGCCTGTACTTTTGAATGTAAGCCATTACCCCAGGAGGACTCGCCCACATTTCCCTTTATGTATATATGTAACATTTGGATTTCCCGTGTTGAAATGACATACGCATATTTCCTTAGTGCAAGGCAAAACTGGTGTGCGACGCCTTGTTTTGTTGAGAAACCGGATGCACTGCGACGGGGGGCGGTTTAGACCTAAAATGCTAAAATTACGGTCGCACAAGCTGTACCCGGCAGAAGTTGGCGACATTCTTCCGGTTTGCAAAAATATATTAAGGTCGTCTGAGACATTTCGTGCCTTGGATGCCACCATAAAGTGGATGCAGTTACGGTGCTATGACTCTTCTTGGACTGCAGTGAACTTGCGTGAAAATATTTTTTTTTTGTGCCAAACTTTGGGAGTCCGTAGTATATCGTGAGTAACAGGAATTCGGCAGGGAATTCTGATTGAATGGAAAAGTTTTTTCATTGCATTTTTTTTTCAATTTCATTCCCGCTTATTAGTCTTGTGTGGAAAAGAGCGCCTGGCAGTTAGGCTTTCCACTGCGCAAGAGTGACGCAAGGTTTGCTCTCGACAATAAGGATACAGATTTGCCCAAAATGGTCTGTAAAATAAAGATTTTCCCTGAACAAAATCTGAAAGGAAAACGTGAGGGCATGGTTGGAAATGATGAACTTTTGCAAAATGATATCAGGCTGCCTTGGGACCTAAGATAGGATAAAAAATTGCAATAGAGTACCTTTGGATAGTCTCTCACAAGCCTGCAGGGGGGAAAAAAAGCGCATTTTAAAACGTCAATAACAATTGGCGGAATAGCAGGTGCCAATAGCGTGTGATATATCGCGCTGCCTTTAACAGAAGGAAACTGCTTTGATGAACTGCGAATTCTTTAAGCAAAATCTGCAGATAATCTATTGGCACGTGAAGGGTAGATTACATCTAAATGGAAGAAACCTTCCAAGAATATTGATTTATGACCAGATGTGGCTGGAAAATTACAGTTGGAATTGGAAAAAAAAGTGACACCGTATAATAATCCGGTGGCAAGTTGAGACATACATCACACGTATGTACTCTCTTTTTATTTTCTTTTTTTCTGGCTGTAAATAATTCATGACGTATTAGGAATCGACTGGGCAGGAGACTTGTTGGCCATAATACCTTTTGTGCCTGATCAAAAAAATAGCATTTGAGAGACGATCCCTGCATAAGTCATGAGTTCGACCGGGGCCAAACAACATGGTCCGGATCCGGAGATAATCCGGGAGACTGCGAGAAACATATTGACTCCAGGCCAGAGCGGCTGGTCCTGTATATACATGCGCCGGAAGGGAGAATAAATTACATTTCATCTTGTAGCGGTATTAGTTTGCACGCAATGGGACATACTGTTGTGGAAGCGCGCATCTCCGGACGAGATTTATTACCCGTATTATTCGCGACGTCATCGTTTTGGGAAAAAATATGAAAAGTTATTATTTGCTACAAGGAGGGATCATTTTTTTTTTGCGCGTGAGTTTTCATCCGGTTATTTATGGTCTTCGTGGGTTAAGATTTATTGCTGAATTTTGCGCAAGGTGATTTTGTATCTGTGTGTGTGTGCTCGAGGTTTTTTTTTTTGGTGTAATATTTATATCAATTTTATTCTGAACATTTGCGCCGTCTAGCATTTCTCAGTAATTGCTTACAGGCACATATAGTGAACCACTCAGGTTATAGCATGGGATTAATCAGTGTCAGTGGATACAATTCGCAAACCCACTGTTCACGTAGCTTGACACGATCAATTTGCCATAACCTTTTAGAGTTTCAGCGGTTAAATTGGCCAAACAGTAAGTTCAAGGATTGGTTTTGCCCTGATGTGGCTTTACTCATGAAATATGAAAGTAATTTTTTTTGCAATCGATCACCTCGGTTGAATGGTTCGATTCTGCGAAATTTAACCTGGCCTCGAATTAATTAACAGTGTTAAGTTGCGAGATTTTTAATATTTTAGTAACATTTGCATGCAGTTTGATCAACAACTGATAATATGTTATCAGACTGAATCCCACACTGACCATAACTGTTGCATGTTACGTCGTGCAAAGTGATTCATGGATATGGTCACTCCATAACTCTTCAGCAGAATGAGATGTGCCCATAATAATTGCAAATGCGCCTTAAAGAGCTTTAAAAAATTCCTCCTTTAACTACTGGCCATCAATATACGAAAAGGAGAATAATAGTAAAAAAGCTTCAACTTATGGACACCCACCTCGTTTAGTGCAGCTGACTTGTTCCTAAGCTTTTGTTACCCCCTGGGCATAATCGGTGGGCGTTTACTCAAAAAATGTGCAAAAAATGGGCGAGAATATCAGTTTTGTTGTGCTCCATGAAGCAGGATTTTTTTTTTTTTTACGGCGACGAACCGAGCGCATAAAATTTACGACCCTTCCAGAGGGCAATAAAAACGCAGAAAACGAGCAGTTCATGAATTTCACCCGATAAGATTTTGTGACACAATGGATGGTTTTGTGTCCTCATTTTTTTATATCACTTATAGGAAATGATAATGATGATTTTCTCCTTGCATAACCGAAGAATGCGTTGTGTCGTTGACAGTCGATATTTTTTGGGGGGACGCAATATCGGGTGGAGAAAAAAAGGAAAAAAAACCCGATGATTTCATGTCGCCTGGATGAATCCTCTTTTTTTGAGGCAAAAAGATTGATTTACAGAGTGGAGATCACTAATGGTAAAATCGCGTCCCGGGTGAGGAAAAGCAGAGGCCAGAAAAGACGGATCACTTGCAACAAAAATTCATTTCTTTGTAATGTTCATGCGGTGTTCCGCAACCATGGCGGACCTCTTTTTTTGGTGGGGAAGTTTGCTTCACCCGAAACGACCAACAAAAAAAAAAGAGTGTAAGTAAAGAAGGAATCCATCTTTTGGCAGGGTTGAGAGATGGGCTTGGCAGCTGCCATTTTTTTCTTCTTCTCTCCTTCCTATCTCCTGGAACGAAATTTCGGTGGCGAGATCGATACAAAACCAATATTACGGCACCTCTGGTCTATCAATGCGCCGCTGATTTCCTTATTGGCGTATTAGCAGCGGTCTTGGCTCTGGGGACGTCAATCGAAGCGCATTAAGTGCATGCGAATTATCATTTTTTCTCGACGTGAAAACTAGTTAAATCGTACACTTTCACTCACAGGGACATTATTGAACCCATTTCTGTGCAAAAATTGAAAAGGTTAAAAGGAAAAGTCAATTTTAGTCCCCCCCCATGTTGCGGAAAAAGAAAATTTACTTAACCAAATGATGTCGGCTCGTAAGAAGGTATTGTCATTGTTTAAATTTGGAAATAAATAATTATGCGGATCAGTATCGCAGGCAGACAAGTTAATTCGTTAACAATTCAACTCCTTGAATAATATACGAGAATATTTAAATATATTGGGGTCGAATTTTTGTCCCACTGGTACTAAGTTGCTGCTAACTTGCCAACACTGGCACTGCTACGTTAGCAGTAACTAGCAGTGGGATGAAAAAAAAATCCACCCATTATTATTTCAAAGTGTGGAATAGTTTAACAGCTAAGTAATATTGTACGAGCATTAAATTCTGCGCGATTTGTGATGATTGGCCTTGTAACTATATTATTATGCTTAAATGCAATTACATTTTACGCGTAATGGAATTGAGAAATCGAGTCTTTGGATATGGCTCGTAGCTATACCAATAACATTATTATCCTGGTGGCATCAATGTCACGATCAAATTACATTGCGGATGCGAAGGGATCGAGTGTCCTAAATGGATTTCCAAGAAATTCGGTCCTGAAATATTCCTAGGAAAAAAAAAAAGATTGAGCAAGCCGTCCTGCATAATGGAATTTTAAACACAACACCCGTTTTTTTATGCTCTCCTGGGAAATAGGTGTATCCGCTATCCTTGAGTACACGGGCATTTACGGAGCCCATGGAGACGCTTCATTTTGCGATCCTTCTATTTACACAAGGGCTCGGAGCTGTATATGTACGGGTGTGTCAACCTCTGCCGGAGAAGCTTATTGGACAAGATGCTGTCGTGCCGCCTTAGTAAACGGTACACTTGCCAAGCCTCGCAGTAGGCCCCCAAAAATGCCAAAATAGGCTCCCAAAAATGGATACACAGGCCCAAAAAGCTAATATATAATATTAAAATCCTTGCGTTGTTTGTATATAAGCATTCTGATTGGTCCGCCGCATATTGTTGTTACTGCCACGCTTCTGATTGGCCCCTGTCTATTGTTACCGCGAAGCTTCGATTGGCCCCCGTTCAGCGCATGCGCAATGGTTGTAGGCAGCGCCTCTGGTGGGTGGGATGAGAAACTCACAGCCTAAGTAGTTTATTCGTCTTGTAATGTTTCGGGCTTAATTTTAACTTTAACTGACAATTAAATTGTTGCTCTGCAGTGCTTGGGAAGGTAAAATATTAAGGCGAGATTACCTTGGGATAGAGGCAAGTGATTAACCTTGCCTAGCACGTTGCTTTCTGACAGGTACAGCACTGGTGGCTCTAGGGACCCAGCTTTTGGGACATGAACGTGTCTTAAAGGGCGGTCGTGCTTCTGGGGACAGACGGGAATATCTTACTCCGGGTTTTGACTTGGATACGTCCCGGAGGAACCGCCACGTAGGATACTCCGGGGCTGGAGAAACTGTGGCAATCCCGGAGTCGGCCATTTCCGGAGAAGGCAATTCGGTCTTGAGCATCCGACAAAACCACGCACTTCCTTACATGATCAAAGCTTGGACCACACCCGGTTCTCTTTTACAGCACCGTCGGGAAAGAGAGGTGTCCTCCAGGACGCATTACCGTCATACCATGCCCCAAACCTCCAGACCCGGCTCTGAATAGACACTACCATGTTAAACTAGCTGGGGGAAACAAACAGAAAAAAAGTCTAATTGTTGTTACTCCCTGCAGTGTCATGCTCAAATAATGCAGAAGCACCCACTTGGGCCCTTCCATGCTTCTGTGGGCCCAAAACAAGTTTGATGTCCTAGTCGGAAACACCCTGTACAAGAAACGAGATCGTGTAACATATGGAGTCGCGGGCTTCAGATGGGGTTGTCGATAAGTCTGGCGCCTGAAGGGTTCAGCCTGTAAGTCTCTCTATTTGCTAGCCCGAAGCACAGGACCGATCGTTCTGTGCAGATTGCTGCAGTATTTGGGAGGGGACGGGAATTCTTGAGAGAGATTTTTTTAATTCTTCCCATGGTTGGAAAATAGATGCTGACTCCACAGGGAAGAGCAACGCGTGACATTTTTGTAGAGCCGGATTTTTCGTGGCAGCATTGTAACCTGAGCACTATTCAGACTCAAAAATGTGGATAAAACGCCATTCCCTTGAAGACAATCCAAGGTTTGGCATGTGGGCTTGAAATATCTTGACAGGTTCGGAAAAGGGTGAGGCGGACTTTTCGATATCTCCCCAAGGCTGCTATGTGGTGTCCACAATAGTTGCCAGTTCTTCTCCTCCCCTGAGGAATTTCCGAACGATGGAATCCAAAGCCCGAATCTTTTTTCCCAGAAAAAAAAACCTACCGGAAGAATAGACTCCCTCCGGATTGAATAAGCACTGTGTGTATACAAACCACTCTATCTGGAGCATGTACAGGGTGTTTTGTAATGATGCACTTCACCGAGATTACTGACTTCATTTGCTGTTAATCAACCGACTTTTTCCTCTCTTAATGGTGTGTGTATACTTGGGTATTGCAACACTCTGCGTTTATCCCACGGCGAGCAAATCATGTGGTGACAATCGATAGTGGTTTACACTTGGCGACCGACTGTCCGGAACAATGCTGATTAGGCTATCAATTAAACTTGATCGTACCTAATGAGAGGGGGCAAAACCGGCTAATTAATGCAGGGCTACAAATCGCCATACCCGCTTCCACTACTTGCTTTTCAATCAGAGTCACTCATCATATGCCGTGTCTCAAATGGCCATCGTGTTTGCTTTTTATATAGTTTTTTAAAAATAAAAATAAACGAGGCAGCTCACTTTTTTGTGGGGGCGTGTTGCTGGAAACAAGCAAAGCACTGGATACTGAGCTGGCTCGGTGATTGGCTTACCGGGAAAAATGCAGATTTGCATGCGAAGTGGTTACATCCCATGTGTCACAATGTAATGCTGTACTTGTCCCGTTCCTGACAATCCATTTCCCGTAATTTGGTCGAGATCAACACGGCAAATCCAATATTGCATTATGCATAGAGCTCACTGCCTACCTACCTCTCGCTTTTTTATTTTCTAAAAAAAAAAAATGAAATTTTGTTATTTGCAAAGGAAACGAATTTTTGCTTGGATATGGAATGTGCGAAATTGCGTTACTATTTTCTTGCAGATGTACTGTATGTAAAAAAAATTGCTGACTCTTCCGGTGTCAAAGGTGAAGCGAAAAAGGCGAAAGACTGCTCTTTACACCCATACAGTATATAGGAAAAGGGTCTGGCAAATATTGTGATGTAGTATTTCTGACACCGTTCGTCGTTTTACGGGTCCTTTGGGGATGCTTTTGGGAGCACCTTCCCTCGCCTCGTGTCAAAGGGTGAATACGGCTTGGTAGAGTAACAAGACTTAGCACTCCTCCGTCCCCCCTATACACACGACTACATTTTTTTTGTTGACAAATACCTCTCTCCAGCAGGACCTGAAACGTATTGCGAAATGGTTCTAAAACGTGCGTTTAAAGGGGAAAGTTTGGTGGGGATCAATATTTGCAACTATGTGCATTTTGCAGACGGAGGCGGGTCGTCTCTTGCAAACAGAAGTGGCAGAAAAAGTAGAGACAGTTTGGAATGCCCTCAGCTATCAACTTCTCCGTTGCTACTTCGGAGAATTGAGAACAGAAGTACTCGATCTTTTCATACGTTCAATATTGAATTTTTTTTTGTACAAGTATTACAGGGCTGCTTAACTATTCGTTCAGTTTGCATTGCACTTTGAAAGGTATTAACATCACTGAAGGAGACTCACGTGGAAAAAAATAGGAAATTGAATTCGAGGAGCTCTATCTGCATTAATGGACGTCAGTTTGTACAAAAAATCAAAACAGTCCAATTTCGGACCAAAGTGCAAAGTCACATCTGCCAAAAAAAGAACGAATACTGATTGTTACATTTTAGAGTGCTAGTAATTTTTCTTAGCGAACCGTTCATGTTTTGAACGAAAATGGTACATTGTCAAGTGCTTCTCTCTTATCGAGTAAAAGGTTTGAGAGCCTATGGGCAACATTATATTTTGAGTTTTCCGAGCACTTTACGTCTGAAGAGGCTTAGTCTGGGGGCTTGTAAACTGAATTGAAAAACAACACCAATAATGGAAAAGCACTGTATGCATTTCCTTACACTCTTGAGGCTGTTTATAAACGACATCAGTTTTCTGCAAAAGGGAAGTAAACATTTTCAACAATATGAACAAAACGAGTTGAAGACATTCTCAAGCAGGGTATACCCACTCTGAATTATTAAAAGTTGTGACAAATATTAATTGCCTTTTCCCAATATGATTGTACAAAGTACCTGACAATGCTGATGGTGCTAAACAATAGGAATGAAAATATTGACAAGTTGTGTAATAAAATTTTATTCTCTCTCCTCTTGCAATAACGCACAGGAAATTCCATATGGCCAACTTTATTACTGACCTATTATTATTATTTATATACTGTTTTCTGAAATATATATATTTATGTATTTGCTCGCCCACAGTCTTTCTACAGGCTGCAGTGTTTTTTTAAAACTTACGATATTACTGTCGACACTGACTGTAACCTCAGGTAACAATAACAAAAAAAAAGAAACCAGTTTGGTTCTATCAAGTTTCTCATAAACAGGGCTCAGGTCATTTAGGAGAAACTCGTAACAGAATGATTGGAAATTATAAATGTAACAGTGTATCACGAACATCCTCAGAGGAACAGTTTCTTATTATCTCTCTGTTTTTTTCTTAAAAAATAACATGTCTACAGTTTACGGAAGTGTCATTGATTTTTTTTTCTTCGGCTGAAAACCACTCTTGTTGCCGATTCTTGCAAAAAAATTTGGCATCGTTGGCTATTGTGCCGCGCAAAAATCCGCAACTGGAACCATGGGAAAAAAAGGCGATGGGAAGAAATGGGAAGTGGGGTTAAATTACACGACACTTTTTGCCGCCTTTGAAACAGTTAAAGAGTATAACTACACAATTCGCACTCAACCCGAGTGAAAAGATCAGTACTTACCATCTATTGTTGTAAATACAATGGCCGGTGATTGGGGGAGAAGTTCATCACACCAACCCTGTACATACAGGGTGGCGCACTGCTCAATTAGACTCTTCCGATAGTGTGGGCGGGGCTAAACGTGACAAATTAGTGCCCCAGATGCGCATGCGCATTCCCACTGGTAGATCCTGATGTGTTCGCGGGACAGGCTGTGCAATATTTCGATATATTAAACATGATATTAATTTTTATCGATATATTTTAATTAGTGTTGTGCACTATTTTTCTATTAAATGTATGTGCGATTTTAAAGGAGGTTATTTACTTAAATTTTTAGATATGGACACCTTGATATGGGACATCAGCTGGAGTGCGCATGCGCAAGTGGACCCAATCACGTTTAGGCTCCGCCCCACTGTCGGAGGTGCCAACTTTTGGCAGTTCGCCGCCCCGTATGTTAAATAGATCTAGAGAGAAAGCTACAGGGAAATGTTGTGTATTCAGTATTGCTGAATGTCAGTGTCTCACAAATTGGTTTGGGCAACAACAAGTAATACTCTTTGAGCTTGCGTGTGTCTGCTGCGTCGTTACTACCGGTTGAACCGCAGGAGCCTCTTGAAGGCCCTCCTAAAGTCCATGTTGAATATGGTGTAGATGATTGGGTTGAGGGCAGAGTTGATGTATCCGAGCCAGGTGATGAAGTTGACCACCTTCCGACTCGGTAGGGGGCACCTTGGGCAGAAAGGTATGATGACGTACATGAGGAAGAAGGGCAGCCAGCACATCATGAAGACACCCATGATGATCCCCAAGGTGCGAGCGGCCTTCCTTTCTTTGGACAAGGAGATCCTCTGTCGCTCCTCGATGAACTGGCTCACAGGAGTCGACGTTGTCTTTTGCACACAGTTGTTTTGCACTGTCCCACCACTTCCACTCCCACCACTCCCACCCCCTTCTTTGCGATCGTTGTCGGTCACAGAGTCCTCGCTGATGGTGAAAGACTGCAGGTGGCTCGGGTCCAGCTGCTGTCCGGCCTGCAGGAACTGCTGCTTCTGAGGCTGAGGCTGCTGCAGGCTAGTCTCTTGGGTGATGCCCTGACCATGCGATGGTGGGGCATCCTGCTTCTTCTTCCGAGCTCTCTTAGCTTTGCTCTTCAACTTGGCTTTCTCGCCATCCTCGTCGTTTGGGTTGGTTTCGCTGCTGGTTGAGTCTCGCTCTTCCTTCTCCTTCACCTGGAAAGAAGTACGGAACGTGCAGGCACCCACTCCGGACAACCCTAGAAGTGACAAACCTTGGTGCTGCTGTTGTGGTCCTTGGACATGACCGTGCTGAACTGCTTGACCGTGTTGAGCTTGGAGGCCTTCGCTCTCTCCCTGAGCCTCCTGCGCGTGGCCAGGAATATCTTGAGGTACACGATGGTCATGATGAGCAGCGGGATGTAGAAGGACCCGAAGGCCGAGTACAGGACGTAGCCTCTCTCCTCAGTCAGCATGCACGGGGTGTCGTCCGTGAAGAACTCGGGCCAGTCGTTCCAGCCAACCAGAGGAGGAGAGCTGATTATTCCGCTGGCCACCCACACCACCACTATCATCCACAGGACCTGAAACAATGGCCATCACAGCATCATACTGGCGTAAAATGCAGGTGTCGAATGCTTACTCTTTTGAGCGTTCGCTTCTGTGCGTAGTTGATTGGATCGGTGATGGCCCAGTACCGGTCGAGGGCAATGGCGCAGAGGTTGAGTATGGAGGCGGTGCAGCAGAGGACGTCGCAGGTCAGCCACATCTCGCAGACCACGATGCCGAAGACCCACCGACCAAGGATAGAATAGGCGACGTTGAATGGCAGCACCAGGATGGCCACGGTCAGGTCCGCCACGGCCAGGGACACCAGGAAGAAGTTGGGCACGATCCTCAATGGCCGGTAGGTGAAGACCGAGAGGATGACCAGGACGTTGCCCACCACGGTCAGAAGGATGATCAGGGACAAGGACACGGCGGTCAGCGCAGCCTCCCACTCCGGTACGGCCAGGAGGATCCCGAGGCTGCTCGGGTACATCTCCTCGCCGGACACCACCGAACTGTCGTCCTCGTCGTCCGGCGACAGAGGACCTTTCCTCTGGATGACCAGGATCGTCCGGTTGTCGTCCAGCCAAGGGTTGATGACGAAGTGGTCGTCGTCGTCGTAAGTCACATTCCCAAGAGTCCAACCTTCCACCCACTCCGTCTCACCGGTCGACTCCTGCATGATGCCGAACTCGACCTCGTCCATTTATCGAACAACCCTCGAACACTCCGAGGTCGTCAACAAAGGGTCGGGTGTCCTGAATGGATAGCATTGTTAGTATCAGGCTGACCTTGAATTTGGAACAAGTGCATCACAGCGTCGCTTTCTGTCTAGACAAAAATAAAACCATCTGCTCTCTAAAAAAAGAAGAGTTAAATTAACTCTTTTAAACCTTGAAAGTGGTCATTACCAAAAATGAGTTATAATAACTCTTTGCTGGAGTTCAAACAACTCTTTTAGTTCATTTCATCCTCCGAAAGAGTTAATGAATAACTCTTTTGGAGGATGAAATGAACTAAAAGAGTTGTTTGAACTCCAGCGAAAGAGTTATTATAACTCATTTTTGGTAATGACCACTTTCAAGGTTAAAAGAGTTAAAAAGAACCCAACTTGAGCTTTTTTAACTCTATTTTTTTTAGAGAGTGCTTTGCCTCACCTTGTACTCAGCTTGTTCATTTTCCTGTGCGGGACAGAACTCTTCGAATACGCTGCCATTGTCTCTCGATCCTTCTGGTCCAGTTGGGAAGCTACAGGTGCTTCTGTAATGACGCATGAAACTGCGGTTAGCTCTAAGTCACCACACTGGATTTGTCGGAAAGTTGCTTATATTTTATTTATGCAGTTTTGTCCATGTTGGACATTTTTTCACTGGTGAATTTAACACTAGTCAGGGACCGACCAGTGCTCTGACGGAAGTTCTGACTCACCGTGTATAATAATTATGATTTGGAATAGAGAAGTGAATGTTTTTATCATCAGTACAATTTCGAATCTCTCATGCGTCAATATTTAGTCATGAAAACTGATGCGCAATACTTAATTTGCAATTACACGTTTATAAACTAATTATAAATAATTCAATATTTCTTTTTTTGCAGGTTGTTTGTTTTTCGTACCCTACTCATTTTATGCAAATCAGACTTCAAATAAATGCTACAGTAATTAAGTCGCATGATGTGGAGAGCGGGTTTTTTCAAATCCATTTATGAATAATTCTTTAATGGCATATAATGCGTGGGTGTGGGCAGCCAATTTTCGCCCTTTTAAATAAATCCAAGTGAGCATAAATTTTTAATGGACTACTCGTGTAATTACGCCTTAACTGGAATTGTTTCCATACGTGAGATGAGGCCCCCCAAAAAGCATTAAAACCCAATTTTTCGCAAATCACAGCATTTTGACTAATCCGACGCATTCAGCTCAGCAAAAATGGCATCTAAAAGTGTGTGGGATTATATTCTCACCCTATATACAATCCTTTCATTAAAAATTCAAGCAATAACATTTTGATCAACAGCAAGGCCGTTATGTTGAGATGAAGCGATACGACTGTCCGCTATACAGTATTGGTCATCGATATGGTATGTGCTGTAATGCCGATCCGATAATATAATATTGTGTGGAAGCTATTTCCGCGACATCCTATTTTTTATGAGCATGATGCGAGGGCACTTTATATTGTGCAACCTATTTATCAGTAATTGGATGGTGATACGCAGGGGAGGAACAAACCCGCAATTACGACCAATAACAACGCGGCATGAATAAATCATATTAAACGCTGGCAGTGTTTTAAAATCAGGTGCGTCCACTACACATATACGTACAGTATGTTCAGCGTCAAAGCGTCCATTAAAGTACCTTTTTGTAGTGCATCGGGTCTCTGATTATATTGCATTGGAAGGGGGGTTCCTGATGGAGTTGATGTATCGCATAAGTTCTAATTACAGCTGTAATATATTATATAACACTTTGAATTGCGTTTGAAATTTTGTTAGAAATGTTAATGCAAATTTTTGACACAGCAAGGGTAATGCAAATTGTTGCAATTGATGCAATTGTTGCAAAAAAAACAACCACCCTGTAGCCCAATTAGTTGAGGAATCTGATGCAGTACTGCCGGGTGCTGGTCAACCGGATTATGGCGTCTCTTTTTTGGGGGGGAGACTGCGGAAGCTTCGGCCAGCAACAACCGCGATAAAGACACTTAAAACCGGCGCCTTCGTCTTTAATGACTGCAGTTAACCGCCTCATGAAACACTAGAACACGCTTACTTCGCAAACTGAAACGGCCAGGCACACATCACCTGCTAATTAAGCCAAACGCAAGCGTGCCTGTTCAAAAATATGCAAATTGCTCAGGGAAAAGAGAGACCAGTAATTAAACATTAACGATTGAAAAAAACGTAACTGGAATGCGACACTGAGACCCATTTTATGTCAAAGAGGTCGATATCATCTGGAATGAAGGAGGAAAAAAAAAATCAACAAAAAGCGGTGGTAGTAATGCGCAGCCTTAACTCTAAAAGCCTGTTCGTTTTGACGTGAAGGCTTTCAGAGCAAGGTAATGAATTGACAGAAATGGCGTCAACAATGGAGCCGTTCTCCAGGATCGGGTGATTGTTGGGGGAAATTGCAAATGAGGGAATGCATTTATCTCGGTCCGTGTCTGTCTCGTTGACTAGGGTAATCCTGACTGACGTTTTCCAGACGGGAAGCGACTTAACGTCAAAACGAATATATCTTTAGGAGGGGCCCGTATTATATGAGCTGGCACCTGCAAATATTGGGGAGGAGAGAAGATGTGGCAAAATGAAATATGCCTTGAGAATTTTTGCAACATCCTTTGCCGCGGAGTTGAATACTGCGATTTGGTGAAGCTTAACAAGTAAATTGCAGAAAGTGTGTTTATTTTTTTAAAAATAATTGATTTCGTACATTGTAGTGACGATTGTTATTCAACTTGACTGAACAGTTTCTTAACAGTATACCTCCAACTCTGCAACTCTATTTGTGATATGCTGCAGTACTTTCGAAATTTGCAAGACTTTTAATGGCTAAAAGTTTATTTTTCTGAAGAACTTTTAAGGGGCCCTTTTGAGTACGCAGCAAAAAGACACCAATGAGAGAGAAAAAAGAAACTTCTGGAAGTGAAAATCTGTCCGTGACAATCACAAAAGTGAAATTATTATGGAATTCCTGCTGCAGGAGATGGACCATTTGTTATCAGGGCTCTCAGGATTGCAAATTTTACATCCGGATGCAGAATGTCGTTTTTCTTTGTCTTCATTTATAATAAACGGAGAGGCGCAGAGTTTCTCGTGTGTAGTACGATGTATAGACACTCAACATAATGTCAGCCAATATTTTTCTTACCGATGGACGCTCAGTGGAGAAAATAGTGTTTACTGGAGCACCCTGTAGATTCAAGTTGTATTATTCATTCTTTTGGTTAGCTGCTGACTGACAATGTGAGTTTTGGGCAAGGTCCCCAAGGGTCCTGCCTAAAAGTGATTTTCGCCAACTCCGACTCGCGAAATCGACCCCGCACCTCTTTTCCTGACAAAAGGGAACTTGTCGTCGTCCATACGCACACTTGACATGTCCGCCTCGTTGCCTTCACCAGAGGCCCTTAACCTCGGTACCGGTACCTGCATACATCGGAACACATTTCAGCAAAACTCGATCAGAGTGGTTCTTCAAATGCAAAAAAAAGGCCGTCGAGCACAATAGGAGCTAATATTAAAATTCTGCTGTCACATAACATCAGGCCAAGTTCTGCAACATTTTCCTTACAGTACAGTATGTGCAAATGGCGATTTAACCGTAAATGACGAACATATTGTCTATAAGCCAATTTTTAGACGCTAATTATTATCGGTCAGATATGTTGGGGCTACGGACCGCAAAAGCGTCGGATTGGGGATTCTAATCGATCAGAAATGAGATTAAAATAGGCGATTTTTATCTGCTCTAATTGACACTTGTGACAAAAGCTACCAGGCTCCGGCATATAATAATTAGAGTGGGGGGGGGGGGTGAATCCGAATAGAACTCACGGTTGGATTT